>WFMF01000112.1:138228-253872 GCA_011033025.1 Beroe forskalii | reverse complement strand
TTTCGGTATCCCTCGTTCAGTTACAATTGCTTTAAGGGGCCTCTTTGTCAAATGATTTCCCACTGTTGACCGGTAATGGGGCGCCGTTTCCCTGATGTTGATCAGTCATTCAGTGGTTAAATCAAATGTCGATCCTAATTGTCAATATGTGTCGAAAAGTCTAGTCGAGTAGGGCCGAGAAGCCGAGTTTTGTTGAACGGTTGAGTCCAGCTGGGTGCCAGAGCCGAGCAAAGGGGCCAAATGAAGTTTTATTGCCGATTTAATGGGGGTAGCAATAATTATGGGAGTCCCTGTAAACCAGCATCCGTTTTGGATACAGGGACTTTTCCTAAACCTTCTCGTGCCCTCCTTTTCGTTTTACTCGGTACAGTAGGACCTCCAAAACCGTTGGACGGTTGTCGTAGTAACTCCCTCCTTACCTTATCGGACATAATTATCACGGACATTAACTTCACGCTGAGCCCCTCAGCGTGAACTAATTAATATGGCCTGATATCCGTATAATGTCCGTGATATTTAGGTCCGTTAAAACTAAGTCCGATATTTTCTCCTAAACTTTCTAGGGTAGAGACGCAAAGTTTCTGACTTCATCTCTTTAAATGTACAAATAATAAATGCTGATTATCTGTCCATTTCTAATGAAATGCTTGCTGTGTGGTTCCTCCTCAATTTTCTTCTTCAGCTCACGAACAAGTCCCTTCTGCTTCTCCCTCTCTTCAACTGTTCTGTCTGATGACAGGAACACCTTCTTGAACTTTGCGATGTGGCGCAGGTTCCTAGACCGCCCGATTATGTTTCTTGCAGTCTGGGAACTGGACAATGCCACTCGAAACCAAACAGTGTTGTCAACATCACAGTGGTATCAACCTCACAGTGGTGTCAACCTCATAGCGGTGTCAACCTCACAAGTAGCAACCTCATAACGGTGTCAACCTCACAGTGATGTCAACATCACAGTGGTGTCAACCTCTAACCTCACAGTGGTGTAAACATCATAGTGGTGTCAACCTCAGAGTGGTGTCAACCTCATAGTGGTGTAAACTTCGCAGTGGTGTCAACCTAACAGTGGTGTCAACCTCATAGTGGTGTAACCTTCGCAGTGGTGTCAACCTAACAGTGTTGTCAGCATCACAGTGGTGTCAACTTCAGAGTGGTGTCAACCTCACAGTGGTGTCAAGTTCACAGTAGTCTCAATATCACAGTGTTGTCAACCTCACAGTAGTGTCCAACTCACAGGGGTTTGAACTTCACAGTGGTGTCAACCAAACAGTGTTGTCAACATCACAGTGGTATCAACCTCACAGTGGTGTCAACCTCATAGATGTGTCAACCTCACAGTGGTGTCAACATCACAATAGTGTCATCCTCTTACCTCACAGTGGTGTAAACCTCATAGTGGTGTCAACCTCACAGTGGTGTCAACCTCATAGTGGTGTCAACTTCGCAGTGGTGCCAACCTAACAGTAGTGTCAATCTCTTACCTCACAGTGGTGTCATCTATTATAATTCATCCTTGAAAAAAATGACCAGAAAGCGGTTGCAATTTTTCAAAAATGATTTGTTTTTTGTCCATATGGAAAGTTATTAAGAATGCGGGCCGCGGAAATATAAAGGTAGAAAGGTCGAAAAAGAAGAGAGTTTTCCAACTAACTCACCAGCAACCATGTTCTGATTCCGTTCGAGATTGATAATTTATATGATAAAAACTAGAACAAAGTCAAACTCAAGAAATTTTGAGACAAACTCTGAGTTTCATGATAAAAACTAAAAATTTTGATTGTAATGGAGAAAGCAAGTATGTGTTTTCTGTACTAAGAATGAATAGTTGTTCTGTGTATGCTTTTATCTATGTCCAAATAATATAAACAAACTTCCTGTGTTTTTGCATTTAAGAAAGAATTTGGTTATGTGTTTTTGTATCAAAGAAAGAAACTGGTCATGTGTTTTTTGTACAGGGATGAAAACAAAGTATGAGTTTTTGTCATTACTGAAGAAAACAACTATGTGTTCTTTCTTTTGTGTGAAAAAACAAGTATGTGTCTTTATGTATATAAAGGAAAAAACCAAGTATTTGTATCTTATGATAAGTAAAAAGTCATGTAAGTGGCTAATACCAAGGTTAAAAGAAAGTAACTGTCAGAGTTACTAAGAGCGAAAAAGGTAACTCAAAAATGGATATTTACGGCTATCTATCTTATTTAGCAGAAAAATTTTACGGTATTCATAAATTTCAAGAAGAATAGATACATGCTCGTTAAAAAATTAGGAAAAATAAGTTATTGTAAGCAGAGTTATTTGAATTACAACATCGAAGCACTTTTCTGCATTTATCTCGAAACTGTACTTTTGTCACTTACCTGATTCTTCCTTAGGGCTGTAGAACTGATAAAAAGATGTGTCATAATGTAGTATTGAAATGAATTATATTACAAAGTTAGAAATAGATTAATAAGTAATAAAATGTTGATTGTTGATGACGACATGTGATAAAATCATGTTTAGTAATAATGAATTAATGATAGAATTGGAATGATATTGTAAACTGTTAATGATGATCACTTTTGATGAGGAGAATCCTCCTCGAATGGTTTGATAGATGCTGATTTACAATCAATATCGCAAGCCTATTAACCATAATCAGCTTGGTGATAGTACACCGAAACACCATGACGGCTGCATGTATTTACCACCTCAATTTTTGTTAATGATTATTTAAGTGAATATCATGTTAGTTTAGCAATGTTGTCATATCTAATAAGGTAGTTTTGACTTTTGAAAAAATTATTATTATATAAGTAAAGATGATCTATCACATGTCTATCAAATATTTACACGTAGGAAAATGTCGGCATAAAAGGATAATATAGATAAGAAAGCAAATAATCATCTAATATTGTATACTATATTGATATCAATTAATGATCCTAAAGCCCAATCAGTGCATCAGAGAGTTTTTGAATCATGCCCCAAAAAATAATTTATAAGTTTGAGTCAGCTGTTTGATTTCAAAAACATGGTGAGATCTACTCAGATATGCAAGGGTGAACTCTTTTACTAATTACTTGATGAACGCAAGGTAAAGCATACCCAACACATTCTCTTAGTTTGCTTCAGAGCCGTACTATAAGGCGTTTTAAATCATCATTTTATTCCTTTGCTGCACAGTCCACGCCACAAAAAGCACTAAAATCTTAAAATGAAATAAAAAAGGAAATCCAATGTCTTATCTATAGAGGTGTATGGGTAAACTACAAACATAACAAAATACTGCATATCGATTTTCTAATTCAAGGATTGACATGAGAGGCGGAAGAGACTAAACTGTGAATCATCAGCGGTTACCCTACAGTTGTAAGGTCTCCCTGCCATCTGCGATGTAGGTGTACCATCAGCAGGTGACAAAGGGAAACGGAGGGGTTTCGGCAGTATAAAACAGGGCTCAGAAACGAAGACCTTGACAAAGTTTAGATCTAAATTATCAGATAATTTCTAATACAGATTTTCTACAACATAGCTCACTCGGCGCTGCTCCGCAGCACCTCTTTCGCAAATTTTGAACTACGCCATCAAACAAACTTTCTCCAACATCAAAAGATATGAATCAGAACGAAATTTTCCATTCAAATCAGCTTACTTATCGAAACTTATTAAACTTATTAAACGCATCAGAATTTCTGATACACGTATTTACTTAGCTAGTAGCTACTTGTAGAAGAAGCTAAAAAGAAGAAGCTACTTGTAGAAAATACTATTTTCTACAACATAGCTCACTCGGCGCTGCTCCGCAGCACCTCGTTCGCAAATTTTGAAAAACGCCATAGAACAAAGCTTTTGTGCCATCAAAAGATGTCAATCAGAACGACATATATTAGTTACGTATTCAAAACATTACAATTAATTATCAATGATCGCGCGCGCGATCAGTCATGCACGTGCAACTACATACTTACATAGCAACCATAGATACGCGCGCATTAGCTGCGTATTGCATGAAAATGAGCAGTTTAACCAAAACGGCATCGCGAGAAATGAAGCACTTGCGCTTCAAAAATTGCACGTGCACTTTTCCCTCTTTTCTTGCGTTACCATGGGGCGTGACGTACAAAAAACATACACAATCTGCGAAATTATAAGTAAGATTCCTGCTCATGACGATGAACGACTTACTTGTTGTGCTACTCTGCCATGCCTAATAATAATAAAAAGCGTACCGTGTTGGGGTTATTGAAATTCGTAATTTAGTATCATTAAAGTTTTAAATTCTTCCTACTGTAAAGAATAAAAAGAATATTCATAAAAAATGATCTTTGGATATAGGGTTCCCTTGACTGAACCCTTTCTGCAGGTAACGAACGCTGACTTCGCCTCGTTTGTGTCAGCTACAGGTCACGTGACTGAGGCTCAAGTGTACGGGGACTCCTTCGTTTTGGATGGTTTGTTGAGTCCGGAAGAGAACGCCAAGGTGGCGAGCGCAGTGCAGGGGGCTCCGTGGTGGCTGCCAGTCCGAGGTGCCACTTGGGATCACCCTGAGGGGTCTGATACTGACATAGTGGGCCGGGAACACCACCCTGTGGTACACGTGTCTTGGAATGATGCCAAGGCGTATTGCTCATGGGCTGGTTAGTAAGTTCAATAATGAATATAATATTCCATGATTGTTAGTCATATCAATGACATCAGCACCACATAAAAGGTGCCTTTTGCATATGTTACGTTAACATACAATTGTATAGAAGCATAGAAGTGGCTACATTGCAATGTATCTTGTAAGTACAGTATGCATTTGATTACACTATTTACTTATTTATGCAGGATATCACATAAGCATTATATTGCTACTGAGGAGCTTTGCCCATCATCGTATGAGGGTGTACCCTGTATAGTGCATAGCCTCACACAGTATTCCTGTTGAACTGCTCTGTTGAGTATAGTGCATACCCTCACACAGTATTCCTGTTGAACTGCTCTGTTGAGTATAATGCATACCCTCACGCAGTATTCCTGTTGAACAGCTCTGTTCAATACGCCGCTTTGTCCAGCAGACACCGTTTTAATACTTGAATTTGCATTGACAACTGCATAATGCATAAAGTTTATCTTTGATACTTAGATTGTATAGTTATATACATAATATATTCTCATCTAGTTCTGATTGCAATTCGCAACAGAATACTGGATAGATTTGATAATTTGAACGTTCTGACACTCTTATCTAGAAAGCTAGAAAGACTGCATGTATCCCACCATATATTGCAGGGAAGCGGCTGCCCACCGAGGCTGAGTTTGAGAAAGCCTGTCAGGGTGGGAATGGAGACAGTCTTTACCCGTGGGGGAACAAAGAAGTGCCAAGCGATGGGGTGCACAGAGCTAACATATGGCAGGTACAACAAGGGGTGCATGTTTTATTTCTGTATCAGTTATTCGGTATGAATTCCTACTCAAAACTTCAAGAAACGGTTACTTCAGGATTTCAAGGTTTATAAGTGGGCTTTCGATATCATTTGCTGTGATTTGAATTTGAGTGTCCTAAAGTGCTATGTTGAGCAGTTAGGCGTCCAACCTATCTAGATTAACTTTGAATGCATTCGCTAGCTATCGTGCCCGATGTAGTACTCGAGAGAATAAAACTTGCTAACTTGTGGCGTTGCGACCCGCTGTAACCCTCTGCCTAGTAGAATTTCCATGAGGGACAATAGAGGCACCAAGCTTGGGTGAGAAACTTTAAATTTGATGGACCAAACTTTACATCATTCTTTGAAAACTCTCCTCACACAGACACTCATCCGTTAGTGAAGTTGTTACATACAGCTGCTTGTCTGACTGCCGAAAATCTGTAGTACTGCTAACTAACTGCCAAGGTGGTAACTAACTTGATAACTTGATATCTCGATACTAGATAACTGGATAAACAAGATAACTGGCTACTCTCACTCGAAAAGCACAGCAATAAACCTCCATGGTTGAGTTCGCCTGTCATCTCATTAGTATCATAAGTTTAACAAGAAGTTAACATATCGTATTCAGAGATATCACATGACTTAATCCCTAAGATATATCTGGATGGCTACATATAGATAAATCAACAAAATGCTTCGTATCCTAGCATTGAGGTGTGCAAAACAGTTCACCCGTATCTCAATTCTCAGCGTAAATCTGTTGTTATAACTTCATAACAAAATCATGGAAATGAGGGAATCTGACATGAATCCTACTAAGTAAGTCAGTAGTGCTCCCACGAATACAGTAAATAATAATATTTTGAAAGCTGAATAATATAGTTGCGGCGTTGCGCACTTCCGATATCCGAAATTATGAAGATAATTTAAGAAAGCATGAAATCATGGCCCATGTACACCGAAATAATCAAGTAATCAAAATCAGTCGAATGGTCGACCGTGAGCGATTCTGGGTTGGTTGAAACTTTATTAATATACTCTGCGACCTACTTGCGTCATACTGTAATCATTCTATCTCGTTTGATTGTCAGGACTCAGGTAATTAGGTACTTCAATACAACGATCAGCTCCAAATTTACCGATTACCCCTTTCATCGAGATAGACATTGGGGTAATTCATTATGGCAATTTAAACTTCATAAGGTGTGTTAACTACTCACTAAATCAAAATACGGCAGCGGTCTAGCCTGTTGGATAACTGCATGATCTCTACGGGTGAATCGTCTAGTCTGTAACCTATTGTTATTTCGTAATTTAAGTTAGAATGTGACATCATCATCCTGTCGAGGTCAATCCAACGAATAAATTCAAAAGCTAGATGATCAAATGTATTGAAAAGTTGAAAGTTGAGGTTTAATAACTTAAATAGCACGGATTGAGCTACCATACGTCACTTCCACGATTAGGTTGCACGGGTATGCGGGACCTTAATGTCTGTGAGAGTATGAAGGTTTGATACGGCTACCACACCTCATCTCCAGTGGGTGGTACCCTGGTAACGGTTATCAGGGTAACCACCCATATATCAACACACACTCACTGTCCCCAGGATACATTCACACACGAGAACACGCTGGAGGATGGCTACCACACCACCTCCCCAGTGGGTGGTACCCTGGTAACGGTTATCAGGGTAACCACCCATATATCAACACACACTCACTGTCCCCAGGATACATTCACACACGAGAACACGCTGGAGGATGGCTACCACACCACCTCCCCAGTGGGTGGTACCCTGGTAACGGTTACCAGGGTTACCACCCATACATCAACACACACTCACTGTCCCCAGGGTACATTCCCACACGAGAACACGCTGGAGGATGGCTACCACACCACTTCTACAGTGGGTGGTACCCTGGTAACGGTTACCAGGGTTACCACCCTCACAGATACACTCATTGTCCCCAGGGTACATTCCCTCATGAGAACACATTGGAGGATGGCTACCACACCACCGCTCCAGTTGGCAGTTTCCCTGGTAACGGGTACCAGGTTCACGATCTCATTGGCAACGTGTGGGAGTGGGTAGACGACTGGTGGAGTACCACCCACTCCCCTCACCACAGACCTGGTGCGGAGGTACCAGGCGCCGAGAAGGTCAAGAAGGGCGGTAGTTATATGTGCACCAAGCAGTATTGCTACCGGTTCAGGTGTCCAGCACGGACTAAAACTAGTCCCGATACAACGGGACTTAATGTGGGCTTCAGGTGCGTGAGGTCGGCGTAAAAACTCGGCCAATTTGTTTAATTTTTAATGGGACTTAATAACATTCAGATTTCACATTCACTGCATGTTCTTTTCTGTTTTTGTGATTAATTATAATGAAATGTACATAGTTTTAATCTGATTTTATGGGACTTCAGTGCAGTGAACCCTAATATTTTTGAGCATACTTAATCATGTTGATACTGTAATAATATTTTTGACCTCATTGATTGTTCTAAACGATTTAATGCAGATATAGAAGACTTGATTGTTTTTATAATCGCAGCTTGATTGAAAAAAATGAATCTTGTGCAAATTCTCACGAGAAAGCAAACAGTTTTCGACTACATTCTCAATCGCTCGGCTATCACTACACTTTGAAACTGTTGCGATGTGTGTTACTGTGTGTAGACAGTAATTATCAGTAACTTGAGTCTCAAATAAAGGATTAATAAGAGAGTGAGAGGGCATGATGAGGCTCGAGTTAATAAACGCTCTTTTGAACATCTGCTCCTTTACACGTGTCCATAACTTCGTATATCCGGAGTTCCTTATTAGAAAATGAAGTCAATTATTTAGACTAATCTTGTGTTGTAATCCAGGAAGACGCTTTTAAAATATGATGTTGACTTGAATGATACCTACCCATAATATGCTTGGATATTAAATTCACTAAAAATTCACTAAAATCTGCCTGCTAATTGAGGATGATCCGTTGCTATGACTACCTGACTGTTGGCTAACACTCCCTCTCCTTCCCTCTGAGAATGACCATCCCCCGCCTCACCTCCTTCAACTACGTGTTGTCCCAGGATGTGACGACCCAGCTGAGTATCAAGGTGGGAGGGTTGGATGGGAAGCCGCCCCTCCCACCCTCACCCCTTCTCTCTGAGGACTTGTACCGGGGAGACTTCCAGCAGAGCTACGCCGACCTCCAGTTCTCCTGCTACGTGTGGCACCGGGGAGCAGTGCTGACCCTGCCAGTCTCCACCTCCTACAGGGCCTTCTCCTCCCGGTGGCAGTGGAATGAGAGGCTGAGTGTGCCCATCAGGATCAGAGACCTGCCCAGAACCTCCTATCTTATCTGTGAGGTGAGGGAGGTAGTGAGCAGTGACAGGGGCAGGAAGGAGGGTGGTGGCGAGGAGAAGGTTGCTAAGGGTAGTGGTTTCTATGGTGATAAGGTTAGTAAGGGTGGTTGCTATGGTGAGGTGGTAGTGGGTGGTGCAGCAGTACCGGTCTACACCAGTGACGGCGTCTTGCAGTGTGGTTTAGTGGATATAAAGCTGAGGATGGGTGTAAGTCAACCCGAGGAACTAGTTCTCATTTCCGAGCAAGAAGTGGGAGTGAGGGATGAAATGACAGAGTTAGCCAAGCTGGTGAAACAGCACCACAGCGGAGAGATAGAGAAGGTGGATTGGCTGGACCGACTCACATTCCGTGAAGTTGAGCATGTTAACGAGAGGTCAAAGCAGGAGAACTCCGCCTACCACTTGTCTCTGGAGTTCCCTCCTGCCATGTGCAAAGATCTCATGCTTTCCGTGGTGCATCACGAGGAGGAAGAACCTCTCCTGACTTCTGGCAATGATATTTGTACAATCCACGACCCTGAGCTTCTCATGGAGTCGTTGGTGGAACAGAAACAGCATAAACTCTCCCGTTCTCTCAGACATGGGCCAGAGGTTAAAAACCTAAAACCTAACCCCACCACGAAACAGAACCTTAAAACCATCATCGAGTACCCCACCAACAGGTCTTTGACATCGGATGAGCAAGAGCTGGTATGGACCTACAGGTACTACCTGTGTCGCTTCAAGAAAGCCCTGCCAAAGTTCCTCAAGTGCATCGACTTCGATGACAACCAGGAGGTCGAAGTGGCGAGTGAGTTGCTTGAGCTCTGGGAGTTTATCGATGTGGAAGATGCTCTGGGTTTGCTATCAGCTCACTTCACCCATAGCTTCGTGAGGTTGTATGCGGTTAAGAGACTCGAAGCGGCGAATGACGATGACTTGCGGCTGTATTTGTTACAACTGGTGCAAGCGTTGAAGTTTGAGAATGCCGAGGAAGCGAAGAAGGACGGGATATCTCCTTTGGGTAAGTTCCTGATCTCGAGGGCGTGTAACAACAGTTACTTCGGTAACTACTTCTACTGGTACCTGCTGGTGGAGTGTGAAGATACCAGCGCGGAGTCTGCTTCCCTGTATATATCTATCTTGAATGGGTACAACAACGAGCTCAAAAAGCGGGGAGAAGAGGGGGAGAACCAAAGACAGGTTCTGAAGAAGCAAACCAATCTGATAAAGAAGCTCAGGGATGTATTGGAACACCTCGGCAAAGGAACTCGACCCCAAAAGATTGAATCACTCAAAGATAAGCTGAAGGAAAGTGGCCTGGAAGACTTTGGTGATGAGTTCCCTCTCCCTCTGGACCCCGAAATCATGATAAATGGTATCATCCCGGAGAAGGCCACTCTGTTCAAGAGCTCAATGATGCCTGCTCGGATAACGTTCAAAACGGTAGAAGGAGGAGAGTACGTGACTATTTTCAAAAACGGCGATGACCTGAGACAAGATCAGCTCATCCTGCAAGTCATAGAACTGATGGACAAACTGCTGTGCAAGGAGAATCTTAACCTGAAGCTGAAACCATACCGAGCTCTGGCAACCGGACCAGAGCACGGATTCCTGCAGTTTGTGGACAGTAAAGCAGTGGCTCAGGTGCTGCAACAGGACGGCACTATCCTCAACTACTTCATGAAGCTGTCCAAGGACGGCAAGACAGTAGACCCAGACATCATGGACACGTACATCAGGAGTTGTGCCGGGTACTGCGTGATAACCTACATCTTGGGGGTAGGAGATCGCCACCTTGATAACCTCATGCTCACCAAACATGGACATCTCCTGCACATCGACTTCGGGTACATCCTCGGCCGGGACCCGAAGCCCTTCCCCCCTCCCATGAAGCTTTCCAAGGAGATGGTGGAGGTGATGAGTGGACCTGCTGAGTACGCCAGGTTCAGGGAGCATTGTTACAACGCTTTCCTCATCCTGAGGCGCTCTGCCAGCCTCATCATCAACCTCTTCTCCCTGATGCTGAGGGCTAACATCCCCGACATATCGGTAGACCCTGAGGGGGCTGTGAGGAAGGTGCAGGATAAGTTCGGCTTGGATTTGTCCGAGGAGGAAGCCGTCCAGCTCTTCCAGCAGATAATTGACGAGAGCATCAAGGCACTGTTTTCAGTGCTTATGGAAAATGTTCATAGGTGGGCTCAATATTGGCGAAGATAGCCGATTGGGTAAATTATTTTGAAAAGAAGTTATTGTGATTAAATATAGTTGAGTCCGTAAATAAATGCTGAATCATCATTAGACTTAGTCCCTGCATATGTCGGTTCACTATATTGATCAATTTCATAATTCATCTTATGCGAGAAATATTGACCTAGATTCTTTTGACATCCTTCTGTAATATGCAATATGTATGAGTTATGACCTTACATATATCGTTATGACCTCTCGATCAGTGTTGTATCTGTTTAAAATTGAATTTCATGTGCATGATTGAAAAAAGTCTTAATTGTGAGAGCGCAGTTTGTTTAATGTTGTTTGGAAACGTTTCAGCTTTACACAGCCCAGGGATTGTTGCGCTTAACTCGGTTGTTGTGGTTCTCTACCAGTTCTTTTGTTCATTTACCACTTGCCGGACACAAGTCACAGTTTAATAATGTTCCATGTAACTTCAGAATAACACACCGAGCTTGATAAGTGTAGCTGAATGTTGATTATTTGATTTTTATTTCAGTTTAACATAATATCGTTATGAAGTGTGTTTGGGTTTTGATGTTTGGGTTTTGATGTGTTATTAACTTAAATGTAAGTGTAAGTATCTAGTATACATTGAATACACGATTACAGATGAGTGATTTGTACTTAACTCCCACAATTTAAAAGTTGATAAGCAGTAGGCAGTTACTGAACCATAAGTTGAAAGTTTCTTGGAGAATTATGATTTTCAAATCATACTTACTACAATTATTTATGTTAATGTCGGCAGATTTTTGGTAATATTTTTTGATAAGCTGTTTTGTTGATTTGAAATAGTTAATTGGAATATTGAGTAACGTAATATTTAAATGTATCTACTGATTACAATGCATTTTCGTGCCATTTCCTCATTTTCCGGTTCAGTTTCTTATTGGTCCATGTCTTATTGCCATTGGTCTTGTTATTGGTGGTGACTTTATTTTATCGAATCTGATAGCTTGGAACTATTAAAGGTAGGTCTTCTCTTTTCGAAATTCGTGATTTTTCCAAATATCATGGAAATTATTCCCAGAATCTCATTCCCATGATAAATTCCTATGTACAGGATGTCATGAAGGTCAGTGCATGTGGCTACATAGTGAGAACTATTGCTGAAAATTTAAACAACAAAGAGGCTGTGTCACCAAACTTATCTGATAAACTTACAACAAATGCTGATCAGTATCAGCGGCTAGCTGCTGGTAATGAAAATTGCGTGATAACTGAGCATGGGGATTTGGCATTTCAAGGAAAACAGAGTCCTATCAAGTACCAAGTACTCGGGCTAGGTACAAAGTACCCGGGCATTGTTGATCTTGTGTCTGACGCAGAGGAAAGCTGTACGATCCATCCACTTTGGGGCCAAGTAGCAATCAGGAATGGGACTGACACAGCACTGTTTGGTGAGTGACAATACACCTCGACATGTTGCAATGCTTTCTTATTTATTTTGATTATTTTGTTTAATTAAGTTAACACTGAATTGACATGGTATGATCGTGAAATTTATTTTCGGAGCCTTAGCCTCTCGATTTCGACCCATTTTTACCAATCTTCGAGAAAAAGAATAGCGAGAATATGCTCCTTTTAATCTTTTAGTTTTGGGTGAGTTTGAGGCTAAATCAATTCCATCATTGCATACCGATTTGAATTATGAATACCATTGCATCATAATTACACCGAGAGAATGATATTATGATGCATAAATAAGTAATAACTCGCTCTCAGGCACTTATAGCTAGTCAAGTTTGCTTTGTCGTCAATTCTATTGTCAACAAAAGGTTCTATTCTCGAACGTTTTGAAAAATTAAATCTAAATTCAAATTTCAGGCCGACTAATTTTAAATTACTCTCAGACAATGATAAAGGGTCCTATTTCTCAAATAATCAAAATTTGAGAACCGCAAAGGTTGTTTTTAAAAAACAACTCAACAATATTAATGCTTGCTTAGTAATATGATTTCGATCTGTGAATGCAACTTACCAATGAAGTTGTATAATCTTAGAACGAGCTGCATGTTATCGCGATTATCTTAGTTGTGTGTGTATTAGTTAGTTCCCATGTAATTAGTGTACAAAGCGTTCGGTTACGTTTCTAATTGTGAACTTTAGTTTTTCGCGTCATACTTACCAAATTTTCTCACCAATCCCTCCGATTTCTTCATGAAACGCACCTTATAACATCCATTATATTTTAAGGTGGAGTGTGGTCGGGTGAGGAGTTAAACGGAATCCTCGCTACCGGAGATGACACGATAGTTTTCAAAAAGGATCCACCGGCGGCGTGTTCCAGAGACCCAACTCTGCATACACCGGCGTGTTCCAGAGACCCAACTCCGCATACACCGGCGTGTTCCACAGACTCAACTCCGCATAACACCGGCGTGTTCCACAGACTCAACTCCGCAATCACTGGCGTGTTCCACAGACTCAACTCCGCATACACCGGCGTGTTCTGACAAACCAACTACCCTTGTGGTGTCGTGGGATGGAAGTCCTACTTCCCACTATCACATCCTGAGTGGTGATATTGGGGTGTGTGGTGCTGTTTGCAGGAGAGTTGTGTACGAAGATAGGAACACACCGAACACTGTATGGGAATTGGAGCCTCATTCGAACAGTGTAGGTAGGAAGTAGATTGGTGGAAGGTTTTTTCATTTCAATCTCGCATAACTTTAGCATTAATTGAAGTTGGTGTTCTGATTATCTTCCATTTTCAAAATTATGCTCTTTCGTTTCCACTAGATAAACTGTTGTTTGATGTACTTTTCACCTATCTAATTCCCTCAGAGTTCCGACTGGAGTATCCTCTGCCACTGGTTGTGAAAGCCATTGCTGTAGGTGCAAAGTTTACCCTCGCCTTGGCAGACTGTGGAATAGTGTGGTCTTGGGGCGTCAACAAGTTAGTTTATAATGTTACTCTATAATTTTCCCGTGCCAATTGATCAGTGTTTATGTTAGCCAAGTTTCAATGTTTGAATTCATATAATATATTTAAATATTTTGTTGACCACACTCACAGACCTCTTGTCTTTTTATCAATAGCTATAATACAACCACTAATTCTTCTATATCGGTGATTATTTGAATCACATTTCTAGATATAAAATGCACGCTTTTCTGAATCGATATCTGACCAGCAACCGCAAGATAGCTTGTAAAATCTCTTGAACCACACCGCAAGGCATTGTTGAAACTGTTAGTTTCGTTCCACGACAATATTTGATTTCATTCACGTTCCGAGCCGCATGAATTATTGAAAAAAATTGTGAATTTGAATTTCATGTTAACATGTTAATATAATGATCCTTCCTTCGTCAACCACGGCCAGCTAGGACTAGGTCACGTAAATACGGTACAGGAACCTACGCCTATTGATGCGCTAGGGGGTTTGATGATAACAAACATTGTAGCGGGATACTGGCATGCTGTTGCTATCACAGATTATTATCTACTACGTCTCATCCCTATTCTATACCGTGAATACTTAATTAATTTTCTAGTTTTGCTCGTCCTTTTTATAATTTTATAAAATTGTAAGAAGGACGAACAAAGCTATAAAATTTATTATAAGGCATTTTGAATTTTATGGAGGGTTATATGAGATAGCTATCGAATCGTTACAGTGACATGTCGAACTCCTAATAGCAGGAAATACTTAAGCCGCGCAGGATTACGCACCGTAAGAAAAAGCCGCGCACGTGTGAGTTCGACATGTCCCCGTTATAGCTTCGTTCAGCGCCATTATGTCCATTTCCTACACAGATCGCTCATATTTTCATGTCAATTAAAGTTATTTCTACTTAAATTAATGCTGGGAATGACGGCCGGGTGCCGTCTATGTAGGGAAATTAGAAACTGAGTGGTCGTCAAAGCTCTTTTTGTTAAACTTTTCAATATGACGAATTCCTGGACGTTGGGAAACTTGGTTTTAGAATTGACATAATCATGACCTATCACAGATTGCAATGCAACGTATTCGTGGGGCTGGAACAACAAAGGACAACTTGCATTGCCGTCGGGTGAGTAGAATGTTAGAGTGACCCAGTTAAATTACATCATAACACAAAAAAAAATATTGAAATTACAAGCGAAAAACTTCGGCTCACGTAATCAACTACATTTGAATCGCGCGATGGACAAACAGTATAAACTTATAAAAACCTAGCGATGTCGGGGCACAAGAGACCCAAATTATAGTACACTGGTATTCATTTCAATCAATCAATCAGAACTATAATTGGTTACACACGGTGACATTACACAATCTCTTCGAATAAGATGTAAAGACAAACATAAAAGCACGTATACATATATACTAATGACGGTGCAATTACAGTGGTTAGTAAGTGGTTGCGCCATGTGAGATAAATATCACTGCCAATTTACATAGTTGACCCAGTACTCGTTACGCACAACTAACTAAACCATCAGTGCCCCAATAACAAGAATTGCGCCTGCAGCGGGCTTAATTCTTCAATTCTTGTTTGTGGGATGTACCCGTATGCAGGCGCTTAATTTCCCTCCCCGGCGGTGCTTGATGGAACCTTAGCATCATTCTACAACAGGCACTCCTAGTAGGAGTATAAATATTGCGCCATTGCTGCGCGCGATCACCGAAAACATGCATTGGCACGTGCCATTTCTTCTGAAATTCTTGCGCGCGCGTTCTTACATACCAAGTTGTAATCAGTTCGTTGTAGATTTCGCGCCATTTCGTTGAATTCGTTTACGGTTCGCATCAGATTGTGTAACCGTTTGTTCACGCGCTGTATTTTCTTGACTGTTGATGTCACTTTTCATCTGATCTTCAAAATTCAATTTTCATGCTTTCTGTTTCAATGCTGTCTCTCGTTCCGAAAAGAATCATTCGTCTTTCACAAATCACATCGACCCACCGTATTTTTTGAACTTAGTCGAATTCAGTATACAGTCGAATAGTGATACAGATTGGTACTAAAACTAATTGAGAACCGAAGCTTATCATCTTATCCCTCAATCCATAGCCCAACTCACTCCTAAGATTTTAAGTCACGAATTCTTCAACAGCCCTTCAATTTAGAATTTATCGTCATTTTAGAGAATTTGAGCATTTTCCACGGATGGACCAAGTTAGACTTTAGTTTTGACAACCGACAGCCAATGATTATGAAAATCTTGATTTTGAAGATTTGTGATGAGGGGACGGACGGACGGAGGGAGGGACATTTTCGCGACTGATATTATAAAGGAGCAATCCGGGCACTTTCCAGAAATTACAGTAGTTGTATTGCACCCTATTGCAAATCAGGACCTGATATACACATATCCCTATTCTCACCTTCCCAAACCACGATCTCTGCCAACCCTCTCATTTGCCTTTTTGTATTCACAAAAAGGCCAATGGGGAGGGAAAAAATTAAATTCCAATAAAGTCAATCTAAGTGTGACGCTCCCTAGTATCTAGTCAATAATGGGAACACTCGATATACCTACTGTAAATATGAAATGATTGAGTTAGTCTTTCAGCAAATCTGGTCCAGCGAAAAAAGCAGAATACTAATGTTATGTGAAATGAATCTTAATTTTCAAGGGAAATATATAAGTACAGCTTATGCGATATTATAATTTGCAAAATTTGTCGACATCGCAAATACAAAAAAACGGGAAAATGATGACTGAGTTAGTGGGTCATAGTAGTCAGTGACAACTGACGTCAGTCAGTATTTATTTGATTTTAACCTTGTTATAGAAAAATCAGGAAAATTGAATTAAATTTATATCAAACGACCATACGTAATACTTCGCGCCCTTGGCACCATACGTCAGACTAAATCCCTGCTACCATGTTCCATGGCCATATTTTCACTCATATATATCAGTGATATTTATTTTCTGATATTTTTTACCCATATTTTTACGATTTTACTGATATAATTCGGTCGAAAAAATATGTGCGAGCCGGCACATATTAAATTTTTTTACTCATATATATGGGTAGTGAGTGCCAAGATCACGTTCTAATTGATACACTTAATTGAATTTTGACATGTACCCAGGTATTCTTGTGTGTTAATGAGGTAATTGTTTACATTCAACACTCTACACCCGACCTCGGGCTCATTCACCATTGACCTTGATCGAGGCGGATCGAAGAAATAAAAACTCTTAATTTTGCTATTGGGAAATATGAAACTAAAAAAGTTCATTTGGTACATTGAAACATGGAGAGGCCATGATTACGCTAATGAGGCCGTGTACTGACCAATGGAGGTCATACTCAATCAATTTCATCATTTTTGGCCTCTGATACTTTGTCAGGCTACTTTAAACTTCACTCAGTGTCTGCATAGGCCATTACTGGCCTTTAACTCACTGAACATGCAGAACAGTGAACACAGCATATAAATATAGGTAGGCTTCGCAATACGAGGCTCAAACTCGCCGACTCCACCGCATGTACACGGCCCGAGACCCGTGCTGGGCCTACACAATTGCATGACTGGCTAGCCAGTCATGCAATTCTGTAAGGGGCCATCCATTAAGGACGTCCGCAAAATTTCGGCCATTTCAGACCCCTCCCTCGCCCCTTGTCCGCAAACGTCCGCAATCCAGAAACCCCTCCCTCCCCTGGACGTCCGCATTTTTCTTCATAATCTTTTGGGTCATCATTTTTGGCACCGAAATTTCATGATTTTCTAGTGAAATAGCCGTCAAATCGCCCAAAATTTCCATGAATTGCGGACGTCTGCATTTGCCCAAACACCCCCCTCCCCCTACGTCAGCAAACGTCTGCATTGGCCAGACTCCCCCCTCCCCCCTCATTGTTGACGTCCTTTATTGATGGCCCCTAAGCCCAGCACAGGTCTCGGGCCACACACACACGGCAGAATCGGCAAACCCGAGCCTCATATTGCGAAACCTACCTATATTCATTCGCTCATTCAGTGAAGGTAACATGAAGTGTCACAGTGAGGGAGCAAAACTTTCTCTGAAAAAACTGTTCTCTAAATCTACGGTGTTTACGGCCTACTCCTCTAAAATCGGTTTTTAGGTTAGCCTCAAACATTAAGTTAGTGTTGAGGTTAGGATGAGAGTTAGAACTAGGGCTTGCGTAGTTGGGTTCCGGGTTAAGGTTTAGGACTACCTTATTGGCCTTTATTTAACCGGCCCTTAAGGACAAAAATGACTTTGAGATTTTTGTCCAAAGGGCCGGTTAAAAAAAAGGCCGGTTAAAATGGGGTCGGTCAAATTAAAGGCCAGTCAATTTAGGTCAAATTAAACTTTTACGACTTGCCTTTTATTCTCATGAACGTCATTATATAACACGATAATGACCTTAATCATCGTGAAAGATCGGGATTTGGGTCTTTCGGTGCAATTTATTAAGTATAAATGGGTTTTAATGGTCATTTTAGAGCAAAAAATCCTTGGTCTGGTGACCACTAGAAAAATTTTTGTCCAAGGGGCCGGCTAAAACGGTTCAAAATTGATCCGATTTTTGTCCATAGGGCCGGTTAAAAAAAGGGCCGGTTAAAAAAAAGGCCGGCTAAATAAAGGCCAATAAGGTATAACTTTAAAGGGAGCTTTGACAGGGAATCGGTAAAAAGCCGAGTGAAGGTGTGCACACACTTACACATCACTACAATAGTTGTAGTACTGGTTAGTCTGTAGCTACCTGTGGAGTCTGCCTTTGAAAGCTAATTAAAGAATTCAGACGCACACATTATAATAAAAACCGCTGCAGATGGTAATGATGAAACCTTTTGCCTTGTTTTTGCCTTTTTAAGGCCATGAATGATGAAGGCACCAACATTGTACAGCTCCCACGTTAGGGTTCCGGTCATGCACGATTTTGTAATGTAACAAATGTGTAATGTAAGAATGTAGTGGCAGCAAGGTGCCGGGGCATTCAAAAGTCTTGCCGATCCATGACTGACCAGTACTCTTATAAGATTTGATTTTGGAACATGAGATGAGATTTTTCACTCTTGACAAAAACGCATCCCAGTTTACTGCTTCTTTGGGCGTTGGCTGTGTATACCTAACCCTTCATAAGTTCATATACAGGCTGTACTGCTGTGCCTGTAGTAGGCCTTGTCATTTCGACCGTGCTGTGTGCACTAAATTATAGGTGAAGCGGAATGAAGATAAGGCCAACTTCACGTGCATTGAATAGAAATATCATGCTATATAATAGTATGGATTATACACTCATATTGCTCAATCTGATTGGTTAATGTACCAATCATCAGTTGACTGAATACTGATGGGTTAATGTTTCAATGCTTGGACTGTGATTTAATTACGTAATTTGCGCGGCGCAAAAATTATATGGGCATGGAACAGGTTGAGCTGAAAAATATATTTTTCAGAAAAAATATGGCCATATTATTTCAGTGAATTATTTGGCCATGGAACAAGAGGGTTATGCGATATTATAATTTGCAAAATTTGTCGACATCGCAAATACAAAAAAACGGGAAAATGATGACTGAGTTAGTGGGTCATAGTAGTCAGTGACAACTGACGTCAGTCAGTATTTATTTGATTTTAACCTTGTTATAGAAAAATCAGGAAAATTGAATTAAATTTATATCAAACGACCATACGTAATACTTCGCGCCCTTGGCACCATACGTCAGACTAAATCCCTGCTACCATACAGCTACACGTTTTCGGCATAATACGTCACATAGTAGAGACGCAATGCATAGGATTTTAACCAATTTTTAAATGTCAGTTTCATGTACTTCCCGTTGTGTGATTTTCATGTAACATGATAATATCGTGCATTTTGATGCCTCTAAGTGAATTGCCAAAAAGTTAACCAAAAAGATAAAAGCTTTTTTATCCCAAATTCATGGGCATTTCAATTTTCGCAACTTTGTCGTATGTGTCTCTATTTACACGACATACCATAGTGCAACAAGATTTTTTTTTACAAGAATTTTAAAATATAATTTGTGACAAAAGCAATGTCATTCAAATCGCACACAAGTCTGTAATATTATGTTAATCGGGGATGATAGTGTGATTTGGTGATGTATTTTGGTGATTGGAATTGATTTGGTGAAAAGTCATCAGCGTACTGATTCGAGGGAGCAGACGAAAGCATACAAAAAAAGGGGCCAATTTTTGAATACTATAGAAGGATAATGGTGACTAGATGAGATTGGGGATCGTAATGTGGGCACGTACAGACCAAAGAGCCAACAGAGAGAGATGCCGAAGAGAGAAAAGAACTGATGCCGAAGAGAAAAAAGAACTGATGAGAAGAGCTGAAGTAACAGGAGTAATCGTGCAGGAAGAGCAAAGCAACAAGAACTCACGAAGACCTGGAGAAGGAGAATTAGAAAAGAAGAAATGGATAGGGTTGATGTTGTCCCCCGGCCTACGCATGCCCCACGCATGGGACACAGTTAAGCCCAAATCGGTACGCAGCCAGGTGAGCATCGGAGAGGCACCTGCTTCCCACACATATGTAGCAGGTGGCTGGATCACTACCAGCGCAAGTCGGAAACACCCCTCTTTTCCACTCAGCCATCTGGGATCCAAACTGAGTGGGACACTTAGACAACATCCAGGCCCTAAGTGATGAGGATTCAGACGATGAAAAGAGCAGACAAGGCTGGAAAACAAAGAGCAGAAAGCGGAAAGAGTGAAAAGCTGAGGTGAGAGATTGAAGGTGGAATCACAGGAAATCTAAGATGAGCTTTCACCTTGCTGAGACAGTTCTTTTTGTACTTTAGAGTGCTCTTGTACATAATCTTGATTGCCCTGGTCATGATTTGTATATGTCTCACAAGTGAGTCATTATTTGATTCAGCAGGACCTGGTGGATATGTCCTGGCTATCTGAATGCCATTAAGAGGAGTATCACCATGGTTGATGTCGATACTGTTGATCAGTGATGCCATCTTATGCCTATGTGATGTTGTTAGTGGACAGGTGGCAAGGATGTGTTCTTCATCTTCAATAGCTGAGGTGTCGATTCCTTTTGATGAGCAGAAGTCACAGGTCCTTTCTGCTTTAGGAATGTTTTTGTGCCTTCCAGTTTCAATATTGAGTTTGTGAGCACTACAGCGAATCCTTGCAGTGAATTTCCTGTCCTCAAAATTGCGGGCATGGTCAAGGTAATGTTCCCACGTGATCTTGTCTTTTACCTCTCTGTAGAATGAGAGCCTGCTTGATTGCTCCAAGGTGAATCTCCATGCTTCAGTGAAGTGATTCTGAAGGTTCTTGACCAGTAACACAGGAGATGCAGCTTCAGCTAGATGAGTGGCTGAAACAGAGGCTGCCAGTTGATACTGATTATTGCTGTCTGTTGCAAAACTTTCGATGATAGATTTCATGTTGGAGTACCATGATAAACCAAGATTTGCCTGTTCGTTGAATGCTGCCTTGGCAAGGTTTGAATCTTCCATCTCAGCCAGTCTTTTGAAGTATTTGACGCAGAGCTTCAGGCTATCGATAAGAAGTGGAAATCTGCCAGTTTCACCCCAGGCAGCAGAGTTGGATGCATTGCGCCTTATGCCTAGCAGATACTTGAGGTGACGTAGATGAACCTGCTCAAGGCGCATCTTGGCAATTTTCGAGACACAATTGTTGATATTACTGTCACGGTCAAAGCAGGAGATAAGGTGTTTCACGACAGGTCGACTCGGAAGCCAGACTTGGCACCCATAGGTTAGGATAGGTGTCACAAGGGAACCAAAGAGTTGCTGTAGGTTCTTGGGATCCACGTATCTCCTGTCAACAGTATTCCTCAGACTGAAGTGTGCCCTGAGGCCTTTCTTGTAAAGCGAGTCTTCGGCCTGGCTGAAATTCCCCTTGTTGCTGATGATGATACCCAGGTAGCAGTAGGAGGTAACCAGCTCGATCTTATCTCCATTAATGATCGGCCTCCAGGTGGCACTTGGAGGATAGAGTCCATTCATAACCATGAACTTGGTTTTAGAGATATTTATTTCGAGACCCCAGGCATTGCAGTAGTTCTCAATAACATTCAGTTGTTTTTGAAGTGAGTGGGTATCTAGAGCCAGGATGACAAGGTCATCAGCCCATGCGAGATGGGATATTTTCAGACCAGATAAAGTGGGGCAGTTGACGTCCAATTCGTTGAGCAGCTTGGACAGCTTGAGAAAATAGACTTTGAAAAGTTCAGGGCTAAGAGGGTGACCTTGTTCAGTCCCTTTTGCTGATCCTGTTGTTGATTTTGATGTTTCCAGAAGAGTAGCTGTACATGTTTTTGATGATGTTGAAGAAACCGCCATTTATTCCATAGCAGGCAAGCTTGAAGAGCAATGCTTGACGGCAGACAAGATCGAAGGCTTTTCTCAGGTCAATGAAGACAGCATAGACCTTTTGCTTGACTCTTTGTACTTTTCCATCAGTGTTAACAGTGTAAAATATGATCATTACACTGGCTACCCTTCTTGAAGCCTGCTTGGTTAGGAGGGTCGGGAAAGTTAGACTCACGATGGTTTATCAAGCGACTGAGAAGCATCAGAGAAAGGAGTTTTCCAACACAGCTACACACAGCAATAGCCCTGTAGTTGTCAGGATCAGAGGTACAGCCCTTCTTGTGAAGCGGGGCAATGACACTTTGGCTCCAGAAGTAGATACCCAGTTTGAGACAGATGTTGAAAAGATTGAGCAGAAGATGGAGCATTTCAGCGTTGAGTGCCTTGATGATCTCATTGCTGATGTGGTCAAATGAGGATGCTTTTCCTGTTTTGAGGCTGCTAATGGCGCTTTCCAGTTCATCCATCGTGAAAGGTTTGTTGAGCTCTTCATTAGGCAGACTGGAGTTGGCAGTGTCTACTGCATCATTGAGCAAAGCCTGCTTAGTCAGTTGATCAACAGTCGGATGCTTGTCAGAATAGAGCTGAGCATAGAACTTCTGAAAGTTATCAAGGTGTTCGGACTCATCAAGTTTGATGTCATTTTGCTTGAATTTTTTGAGCTTCTTGAAGTCTCTCCAGGACAATACCTTTCCTGATTTGATTTTTTCATTCAACATGCTTTTGATTATGTGACGTTTTCATTCGAATTTCAAGGATTCTTTTACATTTTTAGTGGCAATTTGAGGGAGCGTTTCATCATTTTTGTCTTTAATTTGTAAGGATCTACATGGAGGGTTCAACTTCAATATTGTTAACGATTTCCCGGTCATCCGTGAATTGAAATATCAGTATAATAGTGAAATGAGACCCTATGCATATCATAATGGGGGTGGCAAGTTTGGTATACCGGACAATGGGGGAGCCAAAATGCCTCCCCTTAATCTTGGTATACATCATAACAGAGTTAACCATACCCAGGCTCGCCCTACACTTGGGCTAACCTCTGAACACGGGCTCCCCTATACACCGCTCCCCTTAATCTTGGGCTTACCCACTTCCCTTGGTCTCACCCCTAAACAAGGGATCGCCCATACCAGACTCGCCCTTATCCTGGGCTATACCGCATATGGCTCCACCCTACCTTGGGCTTCTGGAATGCCTTGGGCTAACCCCCAAACACGGGATCCACCATACCAGACCAACCCTTATCCTGGGCTATACCGCATATGGCTCCACCCTACCTTGGGCTTCTGGAACGCCTTGGGCTAACCCCCAAACACGGGATCCACCATACCAGACCAACCTTTATCCTGGGCTATACCGCATATGGCTCCACCCTACCTTGGGCTTCTGGAATGCCTTGGGCTAACCCCCAAACACGGGATCCACCATACCAGACCAACCCGTATCCTGGGCTATACCGCATATGGCTCCACCCTACCTTGGGCTCCCCTCGCTTTAAATATGGGCTCCCCTCCGTTATATTGGGCCACCCCATTCACTCACCCCATGCCCTCTCCCCCTAGTTCGGGCTCCCCCATGATCAAAACCCGGACTACCCCCGTATTATCTCGGGCTCCCTCATAATAACTCGGGCTACCCCCATACTAACTCGGGCTACCCCTATACTAACTCGGGCTCCCCCTATACTAACTCGGGCTCCCCCCCCCCCCAGTATTGACTCGGGCTCCCCCAATATTAACTCGGGCTCCCCCATGATAACTTGGGCTCCCCCTTGATAACTCGGGCCCCCCCCCCCATTATTACTCGGGCTCTCCCCCATGTTATCTCGGGGGGGGCTCCCCCATAACAACTTGGGCTCCCCCACACTAACTTGGGCTCCACCGTACTATCCGGGCTCCCCCATACCAACTTGGGCTCCCCCGTACTATCAGGGCTCCCCCGTGCTAACTTGGGCTCCCCCGTACTATCTGGGCTCCCCCGTACTAACTTGGGCTCCCCCGTACTAAATTTGGCTCCCCCGTACCAACTTGGGCTCCCCCGTACTATATGGGCTCCCCCGTACTAACTTGGGCTCCCCTGTACTATCTGGGCTCCCCCGTACTAACTCGGGCTCCCCCATACCAACTTGAGCTCCCCCGTACTATCTGGGCTCCCCCGCACTAACTTGGGCTCCTCCGTACTATCCGGGCTCCCCCATACCAACTTGGGCTCCCCCGTACTATCAGGGCTCCCCCAACTTGGGCTTGGGCTCCCCCTGTACTAACTGGGCTCCCCGTACTAAATTGGCTCCCCATACCAACTTGGGCTCCCCACACCAACTTGGCTCCCCCGTACTATCGTCCCCATACCAACTTGGGCTCCCCCGTACTATCAGGGCTCCCCCGTGCTAACTTGGGCTCCCCCGTACTATATGGGCTCCCCGTGATAACTCAGGCTCTCCCTCGTATTAACTCGGGCTCCCGTATACCAGCTTGGGCTCCCCCATACTAACTCGAGCCTGACCCTATATTAGCTTGGGCTCCCCAAATTAACTCGGGCTCCCCCAATATGAACTCGGGCTCCCCCATATCAATTCGGGCTCCTGCATTATAATTCGGGCTCTCCCGTATAAACCCGAGCTCCCCCATACTAACTCGGGCTCCGCAATACTAACTGGCGCTACCCCATAATAACTCGGGCTCCCCCCGTATTAATTCGGGCTTCCCCTTTGATCATAACTTGGGCTCCCTGATAATATCTCGGGCTCCCCCATGATCAGTGGTCGACCGGGGGCGGGATCTCAGCCGGGGCCGGGGATGGTGATTCAGGCCGGGGCCGGGGAAGACTTGAGAAATTTGACCGGGGCCGGGGATTGCTGACCTGGTATTTAAGCCATGGATAAAGAAAATTAGGGCTGGAGTACTTTTCAGACAAGAAATGGAATGCAAAATATGCGCATGAAAAAACTGACAGGTTAGGTACTCAATACACACGCAAAATCACTGAAATTTAATGATATGTAGGGGTCAGGAGGCGGAATATATTTCTCGTATTTTTCAACGAATCTGGCCATAGCTAAACAAGTCTGTCCCTGGAACTAAATGATATGCGGGGGGCTGTAGCCCCCAGATTCCAGACGACCAGAGCAAATAGAATACCTTAACCTCCGAAAACATAGTCGGCCTATTTTTTAGTCAAAATTCGGATTTCGACTATAAATTCGGCAAACCATAATTATTACCGACTATAGAAAGCGCAGACTATACTTTTACAATCATAATTTGTATAGTTTTTCGCACTTTAGCATATCATGAGAGAGCAACCTGGTCTGAAAATGGATTGTTATGACGTCATTCTAACATTCTATATCATTATGTGAGAATTAAGATGGTTCTAGGGATGTACTCAGTCAGCCATACTAATATTTATGATTTTCGAATTTCGATAATCAGAATTCAAAGAGATTTAAGAAAAAACGTTTTGAAAATCGAAATTTGAGGCTATAAATCGCCAAAAATGCCGACTAAAATTTCGGCCGACTATATGCCAAGACCCTCTGTGACTAACATTTTACGACTATAATAATTCAGACTATATTTTTACACGACTAAAATATTGGAGGTTAAGGTATTCGCCTCTTTAGTATTTCAACTCAATTTCTTGTATTTTTCAAACGAATCTGGTCGAAGCAAAATCAAGACCGTCACTGAAATTCAATGATATGCAGGGGTCTGGGGGCGGCAGCCCCCAGAAGCCCAAGTTAGTACGGGGGAGCCCAAGTTGGTATGGGGGAGCCCAGTTAGTGCGGGGGAGCCCAGATAGTGCGGGGGAGCCCAAGTTAGTACAGGGGAGCCCAAGTTATAGGGGGCCCAGCTAGTGGGGAGCCCAGATAGTACGGGGAGCCCAAGTTGGTATGGGGGAGCCCAAGTTAATATAGGGCCCTGATAGTACGGGGGAGCCCAAGTTGGTATGGGGGAGCCCAGATAGTACGGTGGAGCCCAAGTTAGTACGGGGGAGCCCAAGTTGGTATGGGGGAGCCCAGTTAGTGCGGGGGAGCCCAGATAGTGCGGGGGAGCCCAAGTTAGTACAGGGGAGCCCAAGTTAGTACGGGGGAGCCCAAGTTAGTACGGGGGAGCCCAGATAGTACGGGGGAGCCCAAGTTGGTATGGGGGAGCCCAAGTTAGTAGGGGGGACCGGAGCCCTGATAGTACGGGGGAGCCCAGGTTGGTATGGGGGAGCCCAGATAGTACGGTGGAGCCCAAGTTAGTGTGGGGGAGCCCAAGTTAGTACGGGGGAGCCCACTTAGTGCGGGGGAACCCAGATAGTACGGGGTAGCCCAAGTTAGTACGGGGGGAGCCCAAGTTAGTACGGGGGAGCCCAAGTTAGTACGGGGAACCCAAGTTAGTACGGGGGAGCTCAGATAGTACGGGGGAGCTCAGATAGTACGGCGAAGCCCAAGTTGGTATGGGGAGCCCTGATAGAACGGGGGAGCCCAAGTTGGTATGGGGAGCCCAGATAGTACGGTGGAGCCCAAGTTAGTATGGGGGAGCCCAAGTTAGTACGGGGGAACCCAAGTGTGGGGAGCCAAAGTTAATACGGGGGGAGCCCGAGATAACATGGGGGAGAGCCCGAGTAATAATGGGGGGGGAGCCCGAGTTATCAAGGGGAGCCCAAGTTATCATGGGGGAGCCCGAGTTAATATTGGGGGAGCCCGAGTCAATACTGGGGGGGGGGAGCCCGAGTTAGCATAGGGGTAGCCCGAGTTTTTATTGGGGTAGCCCGAGTTATCATGAGGGAGCCCGAGATAATACGGGGGTAGTCCGGGTTTTGATCATGGGGGAGCCCAAACTAGGGGGGAGAGGGCATGGGGTGAGTGAATGGGGTTGCCCAATATAACGGAGGGGAGCCCATATTTAAAGCGAGGGGGAGCCCAAGGTAGGGTGGAGCCATATGCGGTATAGCCCAGGATAAGGGTTGGTCTGGTAAGGTGGATCCCGTGTTTGGGGTTAGCCCAAGGCATTCCAGAAGCCCAAGGTAGGGTGGAGCCATATGCGGTATAGCCCAGGATAAGGGTTGGTCTGGTATGGTGGATCCCGTGTTTGGGGTTAGCCCAAGGCATTCCAGAAGCCCAAGGTAGGGTGGAGCCATATGCAGTATAGCCCAGGATAAGGGTTGGTCTGGTATGGTGGATCCCGTGTTTGGGGGTTAGCCCAAGGCGTTCCAGAAGCCCAAGGTAGGGTGGGAGTAAGCCATATGCGGTATAGCCCAGGATAAGGGCGAGTCTGGTATGGGCGATCCCTTGTTTAGGGGTGAGACCAAGGGAAGTGGGTAAGCCCAAGATTAAGGGGAGCGGTGTATAGGGGAGCCCTAATAATGGGGGGGGGGGGAGCCCGAGTTATCAAGGGGGAGCCCAAGTTATCATGGGGGAGCCCGAGTTAATATTGGGGGAGCCCGAGTCAATACTGGGGGGGGAGCCCGAGTTAGTATAGGGGTAGCCCGAGTTAGTATGGGGGTAGCCCGAGTTATCATGAGGGAGCCCGAGATAATACGGGGGTAGTCCGGGTTTTGATCATGGGGGAGCCCAAACTAGGGGGGAGAGGGCATGGGGTGGGTGAATGGGGTTGCCCAATATAACGGAGGGGAGCCCATATTTAAAGCGAGGGGGAGCCCAAGGTAGGGTGGAGCCATATGCGGTATAGCCCAGGATAAGGGTTGGTCTGGTAAGGTGGATCCCGTGTTTGGGGGTTAGCCCAAGGCTTTCCAGAAGCCCAAGGTAGGGTGGAGCCATATGCGGTATAGCCCAGGATAAGGGTTGGTCTGGTATGGTGGATCCCGTGTTTGGGGGTTAGCCCAAGGCATTCCAGAAGCCCAAGGTAGGGTGGAGCCATATGCGGTATAGCCCAGGATAAGGGTTGGTCTGGTATGGTGGATCCCGTGTTTGGGGGTTAGCCCAAGGCGTTCCAGAAGCCCAAGGTAGGGTGGAGCCATATGCGGTATAGCCCAGGATAAGGGCGAGTCTGGTATGGGCGATCCCTTGTTTAGGGGTGAGACCAAGGGAAGTGGGTAAGCCCAAGATTAAGGGGAGCGGTGTATAGGGGAGCCCGTGTTTAGAGGTTAGCCCAAGTGTAGGGCGAGCCTGGGTATGGTTAACTCTGTTATGATGTATACCAGGTTTAGGAGAAGTCCGTGTATCCAAAACGGATACAGGGGCTCCCATAACTTGCCACCCCCATACCCTAATCTCCTCGACTGAAATTCCTCAAGATTTTTTGCGGCATTTTAGACTTGCTTTAGACCCCAACTAATCGTGACATGACGTGTCACGTCACGCGTCACTTACAGGTGACGTGACGCGTCACGTCACGATCTCGCGCGCACATTTCTTCTAGATTTTGACTTAGGATGTCAATTGTCAATAAGCAGAGCGAGATCCAGTGTCAAAAAAAGAAACAAAAAGTAACTTCATATGATTTCTGACAAGACAAAAGACAAGAGGTCTCAAACAACTCAAGATTAAGGTTAAATCTTCAACTTGCTTTATTTGCCCAAAAATACTGCATAAACGCATCAAGCACATAATCAATCTATCGATTGTCAACAAAATTGAACGAACAATCAATTATGCAATTGAACGAACAATCAAAATCTAGAAGAAATACGCGCGAGATCGTGACGTGAGTACGCCTAATTAGCCACTCAACTGTGAAAATCTGCATACCTACCGGCTTACCCTGAAAATATTTTCTATGCTCTGATCTCAAATCCTGGATACCTAACTGCCCTATCAGCGCCCTTTCTAATGCCCATTGCCCACTGACCCCTGCCTTATTTACCGGAAGTGACTCTTATCAGCGCAGAACCGACCCTTTTGAATGCCCACTGACCTCTGCCCTGGTAAGGTCTACCCCTTTCATCAGATTTCTCCCCTTTCCAATGTTCAGAACACAGTTATAATTGGAAAAGTCTCTCTGGAGTGACCCAGTGACCCAAACCTCACAGAAAAGTGACCCCTATCGCAGTGACGTAGTCAGTATCAAATTTTGATAGTTGGTTAGGCCTAATTTGGCAGTATAATCTGCATTCCTACCTCGGAGATATTGCATTTCCTGATTTCAAATCCTGGATACGTTACTGAATCTGAGTGTCTGTGAAAGCATGCAAAATGAGAAGGTGTTCTAGCATTTTTGTCATAAAAGTGTCAGGATTTTACAAGAGGTTCCTCTCCATTCTTGTCATGGATTTTACGAAATTTCCGTCAATTAAAGTATCACCGAAGAGCTCTCTGTGGCTTTGCGGCCTGCATTATGCCTGCTCGATATCACGTTCTATGTTTTAGGCGGTTCGGCTGACGTAATTTTAATTGAGCTGAGTGGATGCTTGATTACGCCCAATTGTCTACTTGCTTGAATGAAGCCATATCCGTATCATGATACCGATAACAGATATTCTTACACACGCAGATCAATCACATGTACACAAACATGAATCAGTATCAGAAAACAGGGATCTCACTTCACTCACGAAAAGGTAAACATCATTAACACTTATTTATCTTGGGGGCTAGTATTTCCAGATTAGGCACGCCTGGTAACTCAGTGATGATGCAACTAGCTACAAGAACACTTATCAGTGTATTATTTTAACGTAGGAGCTTGTTCGTGTCCAGCTACGGAACGCGCCGCGTTCTTTGTCGAGGATCAATAGGTACAACTCCTGTAAAATCATGACAATTTTGGGCTAGAACTTCTACTGTGCAAAAAATTTGCCACTCAATGTTTGTAGGACGGGAAAACAGCCGTGTGATCGACTTCGCGCTAATTTACGCGCGCGCGTTGCATTGTAATGTGCGCGCTAATTTTTTAGCTTACGCGGTTTATTTCGTATCGTGCATTTTCCGGTATTCTCACGATAATTCAGCATTATCTACAGATTATGATTCATCGAATGTGAAAAATTCTTGAGCAGCGGTTCCCTGCAAAATTGGATGTATATCTTCTAGTTTCACGAATACCATCGTCCATAATTAGTTAGTGACAATGAAAGTTCTCAAAAACTTACAGGAAAATGTGACAAGGAATGTAATGTGGTAAACGTACGAATCAAAATACGTCATACGTCATAACTTGCGAATGGTGTCAACGTCATATGGTTGGAATGTGGAATGCGCACGAATCAACATACGTCATAACACACGAATGGTGTCAACGTCATGTGGTTGGAATGTGGAATGCGCACGAATCGAAATTCGTCATACGTCATTGCATACGAATGGTGTCAACGTCATAAGGGATGGAATGTGGGATGCGGGCATTCGTCATGTTGATTGGGTGTCAACAGACGCATATATAAAGCCCCCCACTGCGGGTGGAGTCATTATTCATTGAATTCGTTGACCGCTCCTACTCCTACCACACCTTCCTTGACGAGTGATGACCAGCCTCTCCTACTCCTACCACGCCTTCCTTGACGAGTGACGAACAGCTCCTCCTACTCTTACCACGCCTTCCTTTACCAGCCCCTCCTACTCCTACCACACCTTCCTTGACGAGCGATGACCAGCCCCTCCTGCTCCTACCACGCCTTCCTTGACGAGTGATGATCAGCCCCTCCTACGCTTACCACGCCTCCCTTGACGAGTGAAGAACAGCTCCCACTACTCCTACCACCCCTTCCTTGACCATCCCCTCCTTCTCCTACCACGCCTTCCTTGACGATAAATGGTCACCCCCTCTTACTCCTACTACGCCTTCCTTGACGAGTGATGAATGGCTCCTCCTTCTCCTACCACATCTTCATTGATAAGCCCATCCTGCTCCTACCACACCTTTCTTGACGAGTGATGACCAGCCCCTCCTACTGGGGCTAGTGATAGACACGGATTAACCTACACTCGAATCTGGTCGGGGTCTTCAGACTATCATTAGCCCCAGAAGGAGGGGCTGGTCAGTGGTCATCACTCGTAAAGGAAGCCGTGGTAGAAGTAGGAGAGGCTGGTCATCACTCGTCAAGAAAGGCGTGTTTTGTGTGTTTCGTGTTTGTTCACTAGCGCCTCCTTAGACGATTAATGATCAGCCCCTCCTACTTCTACCACGCTTTCCTTGACAAGGCGACGAGTGATGAACAACCACGCTTTCCTTGAAGAGCGATGCCAGCTTCTCCAAAACCTCTGTCCCATGATTTAGATATTCAGTGACAGCTTTGGTACCCTGAAGATCATTTCGTGCGTTGTGTTTTTTGTTTCTTGGAGTAGGAGCAGCCGAGAGCTGCACGTGTGGGTGCAGGTATAAAAGTTTCTGGTTGGGCTTAAAATTTCTTGTGAGAGGTGTGTCTTATCCGCGTGTGTTGTGCAATACATCAGTATATTTAAATGGCAATGATCAAAAGTATTCAAAAACTTATATTACTTGGAAATTGGAAAAAATATGTTTAGAGTTGACAGGGTATTCTAAGAGTTGATTGGGGTGGGTTATGGGTTAATTGGGGTATGTTATGAGTTGATTTGTCTATGTTATCAATTGATTGGGATATTCAAATAGCTTTATATTGGTATTTTGTATGCCGTGAAATGTTCAATGTTTGATGAAAATTTAAAAACGCCTTCAAAAAGTATTGCATAAATCTTTGCATGCTAAAAATTTGAGTTGATCCTTAACATGTTTTCAATTTGATGAAGTGTACTTGCCGTCGGGAAATTCCATGGAAGCTGATCCAGTGTTACTGTTCGATGAAGATACCGATATTATTGCTGTGTCCTGTGGAAGGAGCCATACGGCCTTCCTAACTACAGGTCTATGATAAATCTAGAACGATAGCTTCTAAGTTTGAACCTTCCCGCAGCCCCACCCCAACCCACGGGCATAGGAATTCGGAGCCCAAATAGGCCGAAGTGCTGGAACATGATTGATTCTGATTTCTGATCATCAATGGAATTTCTTGGGCATTTCTTTAAGTTATAAGCGCCTTTTTATTTCCTTCTTTACATACCCTCTCCTATCCACTCGAACAAACTGACGGTATTCCATATTATCGTGATATGTGTTTCAGACAAGGACTTGTACGTGTGTGGAGCTAACAAGTACGGTCAGTGTGGCCCACTGAATGAGAATGAGGCTGTGTTTTGGGAGAACGTCTTACCACGTACACCTTTGGCACGCCAGGTGGTGACCGTCAACTGCGGACCGTGGTCAACTTACTATCTTTGGGAACCCTCTGTTACTTGAACAATTTCTAGCATCTATGCACACAGTTTAAACTACTTAGACTTTTTGAGGTTCTTTTCCTTTTTTTATTCGACTATGTCAATATAAAAGATTTATTTATATTTCTACGGTTATTTCTTTTTAACTCTCCAAATTTCCAAATATATCATGTCTACAATTATTTTGTCGATCGCTATTCAGAATATTTTCCCTAAATATCTTTACTATTAGAATTAGTGGTATTTCTTGATTGTGAATCCCTCCATCTTCACTGAATCATGACTGAAGCTCTGTTTGATTCCCGGCCTCCGATAGGAAATGGCAGATTTCTTAGAAGGTTGTCAAGGGGAAACTCTGGCTAGAGATGTAGATGTGCAGATGGAACGAATGGAGAGCAACATCTCAAAACAGGGCTACAGCGATGGGTTCCTCGCTGGTAAACAGACAGGTTTGTTTCTACATTGGATTTATAATTCTTGATAAGTTTAAGTCCTTATTCCTGATGCATTAATTGCTCTCGCTCAACCGGGCGTAACCACCATAATATTTGGGTATAACGGATGTCAGTTAAAAGTTCACTAGATGGATAATCAGTGTCCAGCGAAATCCATTTCCACGTTTCATGTTCAATGACTGAAGACAATTCTATGGGACTACCTGTTGAAGAACTGTTGTTAGAAATGTTAAGGCTGACTGTGTAACATGTTCACTAGCAAAACCCTTGCCACTGTAACGTGTTCGCTATCTCTGGCAGGTATCCAGGAGGGGTTCGATACGGCGTTCAAGCAGGGCGCTGACTTGGGCAGGAAGTGGGGCGAAGTCGAGGGGAAGATAAACGCCCTTATCTACCTCCACCCGGGTAAAGCTGATCAGTTCAAGTTGCTGCTGGAAGAGCTGGGCGAGACCTTCAACCAACAGAACACCTACCATTCTCAGGTATTTGCGGTGTGTTTTACTGTTCATACTCAGCATAAGTTCCATTTGGCATGAGAAATGGATTTACATTGGGCAGTCACGACAACGAATTGTTACCGGGATACGGTTAAAGCACATGAAATTGAACCCGGTTGTTGTATTTCAGCACGTGATTTCACATCGATGAGTTGTAGAAAATAATGAAGAAAAACCTCAATTTTGCTAATAAATAATAATTCCAATTAGTACAGTCAAATCCTAATTTTTTCAGGAACAAATTCTACACCAAGCGATTTTGACTGTTTTCTATAGTTTTTTGCCCAAAAAATCGATCTAGCAACTTTCCAAGACTTTCCAGGGTGGGGAAAGTGCCGAAAATCCATTTTTAGTTGAGGCGCAGCCGACTGACCTGTGAAAAATCATAACTTGACCCAGGAAGGTCGTAGAGACTTCGTTTTAGGCTTAAAAGAAGCGCAATGGCCATGTTTGAATACAACTTGTTAATAAACATATGCCCTTAAATGCTCAGGAACAGAGTTATGGGCGAAAAACTGTTTTTTGGGCACCCGCGAGACATTGTGGAAGCGATTTTTGTATCTCGGCCCAGGAAGGTCGTAAAGACTTCGATTTGGGCTTAAAAGAAGCGCAATGACCATGTTTATATACGACTTGTTCATAAAAATATGCCCTAAAATGCTGAGGAACCGAGTTATGGGCGAAAAACTGATTTTTTGGGCACCCACGAGACATTGTGGAAGCGATTTTTGTATCTCGGCCTAGGAAGGTCGTTAGAGACTTCGTTTAGGGCTGAAAAGAAGCGCAATGGCCATGTTTATATAGAACTTGTTAATAAAAATGTGCCCTAAAATGCTCAGGAACAGAGTTGTAATGAGCGAAAAACTGTTTTTGGGCACATGTATTGTAAGACATTGTAGAAGCGATTTTTGTATCTCAATTCTCAGCCCATGAAAGACGTAGAGACTTCGCTTTGGGCTTAAAAGAAGCGCAATGTCATTGTTCATATACGCCCTAGACATATGCCCTAGAATGATGAGGAACCGAGTTATGGGCGACAAACTGAATTTTTGGGCACCTGTGAGATATTGCTGAAGCGATTTAGGTATCTTGGCCCAAGAGTCTTGAGTAGAGATTTCATTGTGGGCTGTAAATACGTGCAATGGGCATGTGTATTATACTACTTGTTATCAAAGGTATGTAGGTACTAAAATGCTCTAGAACAAATTCATGTAATTTTAGTTTACTTCTCAGTTGAGGCAATTTTCCTGGGCTCAGCCTAGGAAGGACATTGAAAGTTCTTATCAAAATAATACAAAAGCCATGTTTATAAACAGACTTGTATAGATTTGATAAACTGCTATGGGGCTCCCTACTAAGGCAAGCACAATTTTCTAATCACAGCTTCGCCTCAAGAAGGGCTTAAAACTTAAAAAGAACGGCAACTGTGTAGACTATTAGGGCTAATAATGTAAAGATGATGATTGATGATTCATTGATGACACCTAGCTCTACGACCTGTAATCTGTATGTGTGGCAATACCTAAAACTTAGTCCATACTGCTTTGCTGAGCTAGGATATAAAATTGCTTCAGCCATGTACATTGTCTGATGAGTCATGGCCGATATTGACCAAACATCAGGTTTTTATTAATAATATGAGGTCTACAATGAAATCTACAAGCCTCTTGGGCAGAGATGCAGAAATAGCATTGGCACATGTCTTATAATGCCCAAAACATCAGTTTCGCCCGCCACTTTGCTCTGGAGCATTTGAGGACATATGTTTATAAACGTATGTCCTCAAATGCTCCAGAAAAAAGTTATGGGCGAAAAACTGATGTTTTGGGCAAAAATTCACATGTCGTACAAATCCAAAATCAAGCTTCAATGACCTTCCTGGGCCAAGATTGCTTCCACAATGCCTTGCAGGTGCCCAAAACACAGTCCCTCGCCCATTTAGGGCTTTTTTTTGTGAACAAGTCGTCTATAAACATGGTCATTGCGCATCTTTTAAGCCCTAAACGAAGTCTCTACGACCTTCCTGGGCCGAGATACAAAAATCGCTTCCACAATGTCTCATGGGTGCCCAAAAAATCAGTTTTTCGCCCATAACTCGGTTCCTGAGCATTTTAGGGCATATGTTTATTGCAAGTCGGCTATAAACATGGCCATTGCGCTTCTTTTAAGCACTAAACGAAGTCTCTACGACCTTCCTGGGCCGATATACAAAAATCGCTTCCACAATGTCTCGTGGGTGCCCAAAAAATCAGTTTTTCGCCCATAACTCGGTTCCTGCGCATTTTAGGGCATATGTTTATTATTATTAGCAAGTCGACTATAAACATGGCTATTGCGCTTCTTTTAAACCCTAAACGAAGTCTCTACGACCTTCCTGGGCCGAGATACAAAAATCGCTTCCACAATGTCTCGTGGGTGCCCAAAAAATCAGTTTTTCGCCCATAACTCGGTTCCTCAGCATTTTAGGGCATATGTTTATGAACAAGTCGTAAATAAACATGGTCATTGCGTTTCTTTTAAGCCCAAATCGATGTCTTTACGACCTTCCTGGATCTAGATACAAAAATCGCTTCCACAATGTCTCGCGGGTGCCCAAAAAACAGTTTTTTGCCCATAACTCTGTTCCTGAGCATTTTAAGCCATATGCTTATTAACAAGTCGTATATAAACATGGCCATTGCGCTTCTTTTAAGCCTAAAACGAAGTCTCTACGGCCTTCCTGGGCCAAGTTATGATTTTTCACAGGTCAGTCGGCTGCTCCTCAACTAAAAATCGATTTTTCGGCACTTTCCCCACCCTGGAAAGTCTTGGAAAGTTGCTAGATCGATTTTTTGGGCAAAAAACTATAGAAAACAGTCAAAATCGCTTGGTGTAGAATTTGTTCCGATTTTGGGCTATTTTCGGCCAGATTTGACTGTACTAAATATAATTCAAAGTTAGAGTTAGATTGTTATGAACTGCTTGAGGTTTAGTTACGTAGGTTCGAACTGAAAAATGGATGTGTAATAATGGACTGGCCACATCCAAACCCACGAGTGGTCGAGCGGTTACCCCGCCAACTGCCAACGGTTTTGGTGGTTTTATAAGTAAGATAAAAGTAGTGGTATATTGAACTTAAGCACTTTCAATTTAGGGCAGGATCTTGGTTTTCAGTTGAATTCTAGCCAGAATTTTTTGCCCAAATATCGATGTAAGCGTTCATTTGGCAAATTTTGGTAAAAGGTTAAAAATGGCCCACGCTGAAGCTTCGGTCATTTCATATACGTTTCATGCCTTGAAGTTCATTATTTATGGAAGCCGTCACATATTACGTCATCATCGACGGGGGGGGGGTTCTAAACGATGGCAGATGATGACAAGGGGGAGAGAGGGGGTTTGAACTATGCTGACGTCAGCAAAATTTTTTGAAATTTTCGCATCCTAAGGAGTAAGGATACGATTTCCAGACGTTTTTCCATAATATTTGTTTTGAACTACCTTTTTTTAATTCTGCAATATGATATCTTTATTCGAAAATTTTCTAGGCACGTGACAGGCCATTTGATGATAAATTGTGGTTCATCTGAAACGAGTAGAACCATATCCTGCTTAATGCTTATCTCAAACGAATCTATCAAGATAGATATTTTATTCCCATTGTTTGGATCCGAAACTACCATAATCTATTATTATAATCAAAAGAGGTAGTTATAAGTAGGAGCGTCCGCTCTCCCAGAAAATCTGACAAACTAGGAGTTGAAAAAACGGAATTTTTTGCAGGGTGGTAGAAAAAAGGTATCTTCGTATTGCTACATTCTTCTTTTTTGAATAAAGGCTTTAGATTTTTTGTGGTTAACGCTCAAAGTTGGAAAAAGGGTCGCGAAAAACATGATCGAGTTTTAGATTTGATTCACCAGTTGAGCACGTTGCTATGGATACATGGGCAAAACTGCACGTGCATTTTCACGAAGAATCTGCCATTTCGTTGTTGTATATTTTGGAAACGTTTCAGCCGTTAAAATTGAGAGTTTAAGTTCTTAATGGAATTTTCGAGTACGGAAAATTCGAGTATGGCTTAAGACTATCAACTCTTAGCAGCATTATCGAAGAAAAGGTAAGAGTTGAGCATTTTGTTCCACAGTGAAAATCAAGGATAATTCATTCATGTAGAAGATATTCATTGTAGTTTCGATGGTTTGCTGCGATAATTCGACGGAATGAAGAATTCGTATTTACTGGAGCTAGAAGTGGGTTATGAACAGGCAGAAATGCGAACACTTTTGATTTCAATCATATTGGATTCAAATTCTCCTAATCTGAGCTTTAGATTAAAAACATTGTTCTTGAGTTCTTCTTAATAACCAAATGTTTGCCCGAGGTTAATATGCAATCGTATTTTTTTTTTCAAATTTGCTTTCAAAGCCTACGTGAATATTTCGCAATTTCGTTACGTTGCACCCCCACCCCCATTAACAAAAAATTGCATCAATGACTTACTTACAAATAAATGTTAGATATCACATTTTACACTTCCAAACTTTTAAAAAACGCAATTTTACCAACATTTGTTTTTTTTTTTGTCATTAATTTCTAGAATTCAACATTTGTAAAATCTGTATTGTGATCCATGAAATTTTAAAATACTGCGTATGTCCATATTTGAAGAAACCAGTGTCTTGGCTAGGGCAATTATATGTTACCATTGGGGTACTCTGTAGCCAGCATTGGATTGGTCGGGTGTCCTGTGACCTAGAAGGCCCAACGGGCCTTCTAGTCTATTATTATAATCGAGAGAGGTAGTTCAAGGTAGGAGCCTCCGCTCTCCCAGAAAATCTGACACACTGGGAGTTGAAAACCCGCGATTTTTTGCAGGATGGTAGAAAAAAGGTGTCTCCCTAAGAAAGGTATTTTTTATTTTGAATTTATGCTTTAGATTTTCCGTAATTAATGCTCAAAGTTGGAAAAAGGGTCGCGGAAAACAAGACCGAGATATAAACTTCATTCACCAGTTGCGCGCGTTGCTATGGCTACATGTTGTAGCGCGCGCAAAACTGCACGTGCATTTTGACGAAGAATCTGCCATTTCGTAATTTAGTATTTTGGAAACGTTGCAACTGTTTAAATTAATAATTTACGCTCTTAATGCAACTGTTTAAATTAATAATTTACGCTCTTAATGGAATTTTTGAGTTTGGTAAAAAGTTTACGACAGCACATTGTCAACTCTTATCACTGTTGTTATAGGAGCTTAGGAGAAAAGGTAAAAATTGAACATTTTTTTCCATTGTGAAAAAGGCGACAATTTTTTAAAGAAAGAAATTCGATGATTTGCTGCGAAAATTTGAGGGAAGGAGGAAGTCGTATTTACTTACGTTAGAAGTGGGTTATAATAGATAAAAATGCGGACAATTTTAATTTCAATGAGCTTGGATTCAAATTTGTTGCCCATCTTTCCTCCGAATCGAAGCCTTGATATGTTCTTAAACCATTATAAGTTCGTTTTATTTACTGTGTCCTCAATGTTAATTTGCAATCGTAAAATTTGCACTATTTTTCATTCATTTTCAAAGACTATGTAAATATTTCGTAATTTTGTTACGTTGCACCCCTAGCCCAAGTAACAAAAAATTGCATCAATGACTTATAGTGTTAGAAATCACAGTGGACACTTCCAAACTTAAAAAAAACGCACTTAATCATATTTCAATTTCATATTATACGTTCAAAAACGTTTGCTTATGTCATTTCTATGATTTATCAATATTTATGAAATTTGCGTTGTGAGCCATCAATTTTGAAAATACTGCATACTTTAGGTTCGGGTGTCCTGTGGGCCGGGTGTCCTGTGACCTAGAAGGCCCAACGGGCCTTCTAGTCTATTATTATAATCGAGAGAGGTAGTTCAAGGTAGGAGCCTCCGCTCTCCCAGAAAATCTGACAAACTAGGAGTTGAAAAACCGCGATTTTTTGCAGAGTGGTAGGGAAAAGGTGTCTTCCTAAGACCGGTATTTTTTTATTTTGAATTTAGGCTTTAGACTTCCCGCAATTAATGCTCAAAGTTGGAAAAAGGGTCGCGAAAAACAAAACCGAAATATAAGCTTCATTCCTCAGTTGCGCGCGTTGCTATGGCTATTGGCTACGTTGTAGCGCGCGCAAAACTGCACGTGCATTTTGACGAAGAATCTGCCATTTCGTAATTTAGTATTTTGGAAACGTTGCAACTGTTTAAATTCATTTTCGAGAAAGAAATTCGATGATTTGCTGCGAAAATTTGACGGAAGGAGGAATTCGTATTTACTTACGTTAGAAGTGGGTTTCAATAATAGATAAAACTGTAAAAATGGGGAAAATTTTAATTTCAAGAGCCTGGATTCAAATTTATTGCCAATCTTTCCTCCGAATCGAGTATGTTCTAATAAACCATAGATAAGCTCGTATTATTTACTGTGTCCATAATGTTAATTAGCAATCGTAAAATTTGCACTATTTTTTATTCATTTTCAAAGCCTATGTTAATATTTAGTAATTTTGTAACGTTGCACCCCCACCCCCAGTAACAAAAAATTGCATCATGACGTATAGTATTCGAAATAACAGTGGACACTTCCAAACTTTAAAAAAACGCAATTGATCATATTTCAATTTCATATACGTTCAAAAACGTTTGCTTGTGTCATTTTTATAATTTTTCTTTATTTATGAAATTCGCGTTGTGAGCCATCAATTTTGCTTACTTTAGGCTCGGGTGTCCTAGACTTAGAAGGCCCAACGGGGCAACGGGCCTTCTAGTTTGTTTTATAATTATGAGGGGGTTTGGTCAATGCTGACGTCAGCAAGGGGGAGGGGGTCAGCCAATGATGACAAATGATAACAGACAGGGGGAGAGGGTGAGAATTTACCAAAAAAGTGCTGACGTAATATGTGAGTATGTGACATCTCTCTTATCAGCTAAGCTATTGTAAAATTATAATTTGCAACTTAAGCTTATGAGTTTGCACCTATTCAAGCAGTTAATAGGCCAAGTATATATTTATGAAGAAAAGTTAAATTACCTTAAGCTATATTTCTTAGAAATAAAGCTTGTTCCTTAACTTCGTGAAAGAAATCTACACGTCAAGAAGAACTTGATTGTGATATCGCGCACTACGATTTGTTTACTTGTATGATCGTGTCTCTATAATGCAAGAGACCCCAAATTCGAGAGTATCTTTCCACAGAATAACTCTTACGCTGATCGTTACATTCTTTTGTTTTGAGTGTGAGTCTCTTATATGGGAAGGAAAAAACACTCCGCTGAAAGAAGAATCGCAACCCAATGGTTCAAAACCAATGTTCATCAAGGAGAAAGAATACCTGCAAGAAGAAAATGATGACAATCTGATATTTCCGAAGGGGGATGTACCGTCTGTAGAGAATGCCTATGATGTGGACCGTTTTCTGAGTGAGAATCTGCACTGCACCTGTCAGGTTCCCAGTTCCTACCTCCTGACACACCCCCTGCACAGATTCCCTACCCCGGCTGGGCTAAGTGAGTGTTACAAGTACTGTATCTACATCTGGGGTTGCAAGGTCTTTTCCTTCCACCCAAAACAAAACCTCTGCCTGCTCTTCGATGACGATAACGACATCACCACTGGCTCATGGGTGGATTTGGAGGCGCAGTCCCAGAGTTTCAGTAGACGGTGCCTGGAATGGCCTCCTCAATTCAGAGATATTTTCAGTCCAGGTATTTACAAGCCATTCGACCAGCCTACTCGAGTTCACATCTCGAAGGGTGACTCGTGGGACAAATGTCTTAGTGTAAGTAAGTGTTACCTGAGCGCTGAGAGAATGTTCTGGAATTCTGTCATGTGGACTGACTGCTCCCGAGCCGAATTGTGGCAGTTAGAACCCTTTAAAACCAGACCGTTTGACGGAAGACACAATGTGGTCCGCATTCGTCAAGCCTACAAAGAGCGGGGAATGGGTCGCCCTGATTACCAGGGACCGGAGTGTAGTAACAACAGCTCCCTTGCAACAGTTGCTTTTCGTGAAGGTACGTGTCCCTCGACAATGAATTGCATCAGCATGAGCCGTCAAACCGTAGAAAAACTAGTAGAATACGACATCATAACCGACACTGGCATTGAGTTGTTCAACCAGACTTATCTCGTGACTCGGGATGAGACTGCGATGTTGCACACAATGGAGAGGTTGCAGTTTAACGGCACCGAGTTCCAACCCTCCTTCCAAGACTTCGCCGAGACCTCCTACCCCGTCCCAGTGAACATGCTGACTGGGGTCCGGATATACCGACCCTATCCAGCGAGGACAGTGTGTCGGGTCGAGGACTTGGCAGTGAGCCACGGGAAGGTGGATAATCCTGACAAGCTGCCGCTCTTCTGGGAAGGTGCAAGCGTTAGGATTGAGTGTGAGAAGGGGTACAGCGTGGTGGAACTGAACTTCAACTTGGAGCAGTTTGTGGTGTGCAGTAAGAAGCAAAGCATGAGGAGGCCCTGGCCCTGCAGGAAGGAGGGAGAAAGCAGTCCCCCTCCTCCTGTCAGTAGTGGTATTACCAGGGCTAATACCACTACTGGAGCTCTGCGCACAGAGGACGGGGTAGTAACGAGTAGGGGTCAAGGAAATGTCGCTCAAATCACCAGTTCAGCAATTGTACTATTCTTATCACTCTTCAGTGTGGAATCAAGCATGCTATCTTGATAAAAACTCAAACGTGTTGCGGAAATATTGCAAACTTTCGGTGACTTATGCTGTTATATTAAGATGGACCTGTTCCTTCGTTTCAACATTTGTTTTATGGCTGACTTTGCTGCAACTTTATATTTGGGCATTCCGAACAGACCATAACAGAACAGACCAGTTGAAAATTCTAAAAGATAAAAAGCATGGAAATTAATGTAAGTGAATAAATATGCAATAAATTAGTAAATAAATATGCAGTGCATATCTCATGGGTGGAGCAGGAGCCGGGGACAGGGGTTTTTTCCCTGGCTCTATTCATGGAGCCAGGGAATAGTATCCTTTGAAAGTTACTCTTTCCAGGCAATCTGGCCAATCTATAATTGTGTAAACATTCGCTTTTGTTATTTCAAGGCTACTTTACCTTGACCAAATAAGATTATGACATCATTAACCGATATAGACTAGATTCAGTGTGGTTATACTGTACACGACTCTTTCATTTGATAGGCGGTTTTACCAATCAGTAATTCAGTGCTATAACACAATATGATGATGTCACTTCCATATCACATATGCCTATCATTTTTGATATGCTGTCACATGAGAACATGTAGATATTCATCCGACCTGATTGCTTTAGGAAAACAAACATCCTTGGAACTGGGAAGCTAATGTTTCATACAACTACGTTAGTGTTCGTCTTTCGTGATCAAAAATGTTGTTGGACTGCTATAATTAAATTACCATTATTCAATTAGCCTTAATTTTCAAGGTAAAAATTCCCCGGCTCAAAAATCAACTTTGCTCCACCTATGGCATATCTTCATTTTAGCATTGCATATCAACATAATCACATATTCTACCTAATAACATTATCAACTGTTTATATAATGGCATGCGGATGTACACAAAGACAGGAAGTTCAATTGTTTGTGTTTCATATTTTTTTGCCTTTTGTAACAAAAAGATATGGATGGATCGGACTACAGCACTTCTGTACTATCTCTTGACTTTACTGCAGAAGTAAATTTTAACGAAAGACGGGGGGGGGGGGATTTTGTTTTGTCGTGTTCGTTGCTCTTGGACTGCAGCTCTATCTTCCTAACCTTCTTCCTAACAGACAACGCCCGGCCCAGAGAGTCACGTTCAAACATAAGTCTCCAATCAATTTTCTTTTTAACTTCGTTTTTCTTACTTTTTTGAATATTTTTTAGAAGTTATACTATAAATTATTTGTAAGTAACCATGAAAGGTATATTATACGGTCTCCACTGAATTACAGTGCAAAATAGGTTAAAATGAAATTTAATTTTGTAAAGGAGCACTCGAAAGTCTACTTAAGCGTTGAATCCGGACGAGGGTCGTCAGACCCGAGTGGGAAGAAATACTGTTGTTAGGTCGGAGAATAGTGGGTCCCAGCTGTTTCCGGTCGGGGTATAATCCGGTTCCATCATCTCAGCTGTGACCGATAATGAACTCGGCACGCCTCGTCCATTATCCAACTTACACAGTCTCGGCTGTCTCCTCGACCATGTAAGTTGCGGTATACGGTCACCACTTCGACATGTAACCGCTTATTGACAGCGCCGAGCGCGGTTTTGCTTTGTTCTCTTTGTAACCGACTGTCCGACTCTCGCATGTTTTTACCCCATTTTCATTATTATTTTTATTTCATTTTTAACGCAATTTTTACAGATCTATATAACTGATCCTTTATATTTCATTTTTTGATTTATGCTTCCATTTCTACTCCTTCCATTTCTAGTTTTTCACTAAACTTTTCTTATCGTTTTACTTTTTTGTATTTCAACTGGTTGGTGTTATCATGCAATTGCATTAGATGTTGTTTCTGGAATCAACCAGATTTTATGATTGTTCTTGTTCTCATTCCGTTTACATTTGTTTACATTAATTCATGTTTTATATGCATGTATTTCTATATATCTATTAACTACCTTATTGTAGGAAATTAAGCACTCAGAAAATTAAGCACCAATGCTTCTAAAAGGGCCTAATTTCATGGTGCTTAATGACGTGCTGGCTTAATTTTTGAATACCTCAATTTTCAATTAATTTTGGGATTCAAAATGGCATAAAATGTTCGATATTTTGCTACATTTTCAGTGATAATGTAAAGCAATGATCAAAGTAAAAAAATCGAAATAATAATGGAACAAATCAAATATTTTTGTCTTCAGCCACCATCTCATCATCTACAGCATCCAAAAGAATTGGTTCTGCATCCTCCAATTCATCGTCATCTGCATCTTGCTCCCCGTCCTTGATGCTATCAATGATCCTCTCCAGTATAGCTTTCGAATCATCCGTGTCAGATCTTTCGAAGCTGTAGTTATCATTGACGTAAGCACGGAGCACCAAAAACTTAGCCTTTTCTACAAGTGACCATTCAGCTTTGACCTGTCTCTTGATTTCCAGCCCTCCATACATGTGATCGGAGACCAGAACTGTTCTACAGAAAACTTACAGGTGTAATTCATCGCATAGAAAATGTAGAAAAAATTGCGTGTAATTTGAATACATTATGAAAACATTGCATTAAGCTTCATGAAATGAAGCCTACATTTAATTACGCCAACATGTAATTAAGCACCAGACCTCTCAAAAGGGCCTAATTTCATGGTGCTTAATGACATGTAGGCTTAATTTTTTGAGTGCTTAATTTCCATTTTCCTACAATAAGGTATTTTCCTTTTTCTACTGCGATTTCCACCCTTTCCTCTTGTGTCCCTGACTTTTTCTGGCAAGATTCTCCCGGAAACGATCTTTTTAATCTGATTTTATCTCCACTCCGTCTCCACCGGTATCCACATCAAAGAATATCCTGACTGTCCCGTGCCAGGCCACACGTGAGTCGGTTTGTCGGCTCTCTCCTTCCAAGTAAATCATGTTTCATGTTTGTTCCTCCTTTTTTCTATCGCATTTAGTTTTAATTGCATCAATATTTATCATCTATTTCATTGGAATTTCTATTGAATTAGTGAATTGCATCACTATGAATTATTATCTATTTCATTGAAATTTTCTATTTATAACTTCATTATGCTTTCCCAAGAATGTGATCTTGGTATTCTGAATCCGTCTGTATCTGTATCTTTCCTGCTCTGTTCTTACGTCATGATGCTTCATGACAATGTTAGAGACTTCTTCACAAAGTTGTTGGACAAATGTTGCAATAACGTGAAATCTGAACCACATCTAACCGAACTGCAGGGTGAAACCTTTGAACATAGAACAGCCAACAGCTCTTCCGGTGCCAGACTGGACATCAAAGCCAGGAATTTCTGGAGACAAGGGCAGGACACGTATTTCGACATACGTGTAACCCACGTGAACGCCTTGAGCCAGCAGAACCTCTCAACCGAGCAGATCTTCAAGCGCCAGGAGGAGGAGAAGAAGAGGCAGTACAACCAGAGAATCATGGATGTTGAGCACGGATCCTTCACACCACTTATCATTGGAACAAACGGTGGAATGGGATCAGAGTGTAAAACATTTGTGAGGAACCTGGCCGACCTACTCTCAAGGAAACAGAACGAAGACTATGGATCTACCATAACACTCATCAGAACCAAACTTTCGTTCGAAATCCTGAGATCAACAGTGCTCTGCGTCCGAGGATCTAGGAGACCATGGCGTGCTGCACCAAACCAAGCACAAGTCACTGGCGACTTCAACCTCCACGTCGAGGAAGCTCATATACCGAGACTTCACAATGCTTAGTTTTTGTGCTTGTTTTCCATGACACCTCTTTATGTTTATGATGGACTGCTTTTCTTTCTTCATTTCGGGTTTTTAGGTTTTGGGTCTTTAATTCTTTTATGCAGGTTAAATAAGAGCTTATTGTGAACTGTGACATTGTATCTAATTATTCATAATAATTAATTATCTTTTTTTGTTGTTCTAGAATTTGTTCTAAGTCAATCAGTCAGAGATATATATTTTTATCTACAAACTACAGTACAGAATTGCTGTAGTCCGTTCAGCCATGTCAATAAGGTTAATAAAGTATAATAAAGTTCATGCTACGGTTTAAGAAGTAAGTAACGAACAAGAAGTTATAAAAGAACAAGAGCTCATGCTACGGTTCAAGAAACATTAGTTACTAATGAACACGGAAGGAATAAATGGTACTACTAATAATTTAAATTAATAAGGCCTAAAAAACATCAGGTGCTCATGGGTTTAAACGGGTCGTCAGTTGGGTAAGGGTGATTATGCAGTACAAAGTGTACGGCACTCGGTTTTTCGGCCTCCTAACCCAAGAAACCTACACCCCGGAGGCCGTGCGTACACACTGTACGCACCCCGACTGGGACCAAATGTGCGAATGTGTGTTTCATGCTTAATACGCTTAATAAGTTATTAATACACTTGTAAACATTCAAATGTCGAAAAAGATGGAGAAAAGTCATATTTTTTGTTGTAGAATTTTTGAATTCAAACATAACGCTTCAGGTACCTTATATGTTAGGAGCAGTTTGGTGACAATGCTGTTATTCTGGCTTCTGATAAGCTGTGGCTTTCTTTCCCTCATGTATGCCCACATTGTGACATTCATTGGGAGGAAGAAATACAACCAAATTCCCTACCACCCTCTACCCCTCACATGGCATTGGATATTTGGGCATACCATCCTTTTCAAGAATATGATGAAAGAAATTGGTTCTGATGGCTTCGACTATAGTGCAATTTTTGAGAAAACGAGAAAATCACTGGAGTCAGACACCACTGTGTTCTTCTTCGATTTTAGGAATTTGATCTATTCTATTAGGGTGCCTTTTGTTGCCAACATTTACATGGATCACTCACTTTTCAAGAAACCCAGGCGCTTTGACCTGGAATATGTGAATGGAGTAAGAATTTTTGGAGACGAAAGTTTGCTGACTGATGTAGGGACAGAAATTTGGCATCGTAAACGGAAGGAAATGGATCCTGCTTTCAAATCCCAATTCTTAAGGAATCTTATGGATGACATGGTTGTGAGTGCAAAGAAACTCTGCCAGCTACTTAACAATCATCACGAAGACAAGCCCATTGACATATATAATGTAATGATGAGAGTTGCATTAGAGATAGTGTGTACTGGAGGCTTTGATTTCAGGGACCATGAATTCATCCTCAATGAGAATTCACCAATATTTGAAGCTTCATCACAATTGTTTTCTGGTCTTGAAACCTGCGCATCGAACAAGTTGGATTATTGGATACCTTGGAAATACAGATCAGAAAAGAGGGCATTGAAAGACTGCTGTGATATTCTACGAGATGCTATGCAGGAACATATATGTAAAAAGATGCAAGATTTTCAGAATAATGAAAATGACAAGGGCAGGTCCACATCAATGCTGGATCATATTATCAGAGGTAATTATTCCATACAAAATGTTGTAAAATGTCGTGAACATGGGTACTGGGTTATGATTTGAAATTTAATGCTGCAGTGCCAATCATCATAGCATCATGGCAATTGTTAGCGAAAACTGCGGAATCAAAAAAAGACATTAATTGTAATCTATTAAACACCACGTATTTCAGGAAATATTAATTCTTCCTTCAATATTTCAATTGAGGGTGTTTTGGACGATTTCTTCACTTTTATTATCGCTGGAATGGAAACCACAGCTATCACCATGGCAATACTGATATGGTACCTCCTCAAAAATCCAGAAATCTTTCGGAAGGTTAAGTCAGAGGTGAGTTGAATGCCTGTCCAACGGGCTATTGTATTGGAGAATTTTAGCGACATAGACGCATGTACAGTGTACACCCATAATTTACTGTATTTTTTCTGGAAATGGTTGTGGGCCGTGGTCTGTGGCCCTGCCACGCACCACATGGTGATCCAACATCAAAATTTGAAGAATCATGACCTACATAAACTTTCACTGGAAATGGTTTGCTGTATAAAGATTTTTAACAAGAATTGCGCCTGCGGGCACAATTCTTGTTGTCCACTGTTCCCGTATGCAGGCGCTTAATTTCCCTCCCCGTCATAAAATCAGAAATCACGAAGATGAATAACAACTGTCAGCTAATCAAAGATCCTTGCACCGTACGCGCATAACTTTGTGGTGGCGCATAGGTTTCACGTGTGATCATCAGTTCACGAGCCGCGCCGCGCACGAGTCGTAGGTGCGTTGTAATTTGAGATTTCGCGCATAGCTTTTATTTCATTTTATGTAAGTTTTGTTACGCTAGCAGTTTAGTGACTCCTCGTAGGCTTTTGCCAACTTACGATTACGCTGCTTGTTTGCTAAACTGATTATTAGTAAATAAACATGTTTTTTCTCCGAGATGATCATTAATAAGTCCACATGATTCAATGATTTATACTTAATTTTGTTATTGGTTCAACATATTTCTTCGAGTTACACAACTTTGACGATTCAGTCCCATCACTCTGTCAAATTGCCTCGATTGCTTTCATGTTGCAGCAATTCTTGAAAAAGTTGTTGCTTACTTTTGTTGTTTAAAATGCCAGTAATTAAGTTAGAAATGAGTTTGTAAGTAAATCACTCCTCGGCCTTATGTTCTGATAGGCGCAGGAGTGAATTACTGATGTTTTGATAATCGCTCAAATTCATGCGGCCGATGGCACTTGCCTAAATCAGTGAACCATGCTCGAATAACTGCCATTCTGAGAGCCTGGTCATTATTTCAATGAATTTCGGTAAAAAGGCACGGACGGACGGACGGACGGACGCCACAAATATTATAAAGGAGCAATCCGGGCACTTTCCAGAAATTACAGTAGTTGTATTGCAAATCTGGACCTGCTATGCACATATCCTATTTCTCACCTTTCCAAAACCACGATCTCTGCCAACCCTCTCATTTGCCTTTTTGTTTTACAAAAAGGCCAATGGGGAGGGAAAAAATGTAAATTGTATACTTACATAACATTTCAATCCACGAAATCACGACATTCAATTTTCAGATTGCTGAGGTATTCGGAGACAAGGATAATCTTGAATTTGACGACTTGCCTAAGCTAATCTACCTGGAGCAGTGCATCAAGGAGACTCTGCGACTACACCCTCCCGCTCAGATGACGTCGAGGGTGTGTCAGGAGCGTGATGTCACTGTCGAAGGGACCCTCATTCCCAAAGGTTACATTCCACTTCAACAATTATAGTGTACAGTTATCGTACGTAAATGTGCAGATTCTCGGTACTGTTATTCCAGTGGCACGGGTGGTTGGACAACCCGCCCCCCCCCCCTCCACCGTTTGCATATCTCCTACACCCCGGTACGCTTATTTTGACCCCCCCGCTTATTAGCTACTGCAGAGTACATATTAAAAATGCAAAAATGATTCCATTGTTTTCCCCTGTTATGTTTCCAAGTTTCCATAACCAATGCTATATGTTGCAATCCTTGCATAATTTCCCACATTGCAGGAACTGTTGTTCTCTTGCCGATAGAAAGTATCCAAGTGTCAGAAAAGTACTGGAAGGACCCACTCAAGTTTGAACCCGACAGATTCGAACCATCTGTTAGTATTGAGCCGTTCACCTTCACTCCATTTACTGCAGGACCAAGAATCTGCATCGGTAAAAAGTTCGCAATGATGGAAGCTAAAGTGGTCCTAGGGACGCTTTTCCACACCATTGAGATGTATGATCCATATCCTGAAGATAAAATCCTGGAAAGGGTTGTGTCGCTTACAGCAAAACCGAAGAATGGCGTGCATATAGGTGTTGTGAATTAACGAAACAATATCAAAAAGAGATTGTTTCATAATTATACATATTGTACCTAAATAATTCGAAACGATGGATGACATCTATCATAAGTAAACACAACCAAATTTCTTATTAAAGCTTTATATTATTACTAAACTAAAATAGTCTGTCCATGATTAATAAGTTAATTTTTTAACTTTTTAATAAACCTTCATAACCAAAGGACATCTATTTATGATATTTTTACACAATTTCATTATCATGTTTTTTAAGTTTGTAGATGTATTCGTTTATAAATATGGATAAATATCGTTTGTAGCAGATAATTAATTTATACTTTTACTAGCAGGCCCGTTGGGCCTGAAATACTCAGCTCACTCGGCGCTACTATGCTATTGCAGCACCTCGTTCACAATCTTGGTTCAATCTTGCTCATTTGTGTTGCTTGATACACAAGTTTTGCGACAGGTATAATTAGTGATGTTGACAAATACAATGGGAACTGTATGATTTTTATTTCGAAAAAATTGAATAAAACTTTCTCAGTTTTATTGGATTCAATACATATAAGATTCGCATCATTATACTAGAAATGGGTGGGATATTTCTTATGAAATAAACTTTTTTTTTAAATCCAAATGAAACATCATTATATATCAAGCGAGGCACACCATGCTCAATGCTCATAATGGAAGGTATTGAGTACGGTTACAGCAGAGATCGAGTAAGCAGATTACCGGATACCACGACCAGATATAGTGTAAACCTTGTGACTGAAGAACAGTATTTAATTCCACTCTGGTTTGTGGAACCTCATCTTAATTCAACGCCTTTATTCAGGCATAAATTGCAATGACTCCTAGTCCTACCTCAAAATTGTTCTAGACAATTTTGGGACTTCTCATTTCAAATTCAATTACTAAGATCTATGTCGAGGTGACAATTTAGATTTTCTTATGAATTCATCAATGTATAAAAAATAACTTAGTAAAGGGAACTAAATTTTACTGCCTCTATTTACTACCAAACAAGTTAAAACCATGATTATGTCACTTAGGATTAAATGGTTTAGACCCACAGCTCTAAGGGCGTGGATCTAGATAAATATGGACACTATCAGGCAAGTGTTTATGTGTTATAGACATCAATGAATACGTCAGAGGGTTCTATGACTAGACGGACACTTCTTTTCCAGATACATTGAAAAATGATATTTTCTCAGATCGGCGGTGATCGATACGCGAACGCATCGGGACAACACCATAACCAAACAACACCGAATGAAGAAATGAAGTATCCACCGAGTGACGTGTCTCGAGAATACGGTCACTCATCACGTGATCTGGAGGCTGAGTCACGTGACCACGCACTTCAGTCACGCGACCATCAGTCACGTGACCAGGAGTGTTGCGGAGGATCGTTGTCACGTGACCAGGATTGTTGCGGAGGAGGGGGATCGTCGTCAGGAGGGTGCTGTAAGTCAGACGAGGAGCAGCAATCGAGCAGCTGTGATCAGGAGACGTCTCATTCCAACTTCGTGGCGGTGAACCTCCTGAGGGAAATAGACACCATTTCGAGGAGCCGGCCCTCCAGTGATATCCAGTTATTCGAGCAAAGGATTGAACACATATTGAGCCTCTGAGTTTTTAGATATTTTGACTTAATCTCCGGATTAATTTTGTTTTAGCTCTTTAAGTCTTTAGACCGAAATTTCAGATGTACTTCTTGAATTATGTAATTGTCTGACTTTCTATCTTGATGACGAATCACGAATGATAATTGTTCTTATCTTGATCTTTTGTTTGATTATGATTATATCGTTGTCAATTTTGGGATCACGGATCGTCCTTTACAGATTTATTTCCAATATATAGTTGATCATTGATTACTTTATCTTTCTGCACCTTAACATTCAACAATTTGAGCAAAGCAATGGACCATGTGGAGCTCGGAACGGCTTGTGCTGAAGGATTGTTTGAGGTATGCTAATGTTTGATTAGGGCATGCCATGTATCAGCCGATGTTCCAAGAAAATCGTCTGAAATGAAATGAACTTCTTTGTGGGTATTTGTATCAAATATGCCAGCCTCTCCCTCTGATTCGAAGTAAACTATGTGACATGCTACACACCATTATGCACCCCCCAGATATGTTTGCTATGTATTCAAAACCCATTGACACCCCCTGACTTTGTGCAATAAACTATGTGACATGCTACACTTGACACCCTCTGATTTCCGTTAACTTTATTACATGCTACCATTGTCACCCCCTGATTTGAATTAAACTATGTGACATGCAGAGACCCCTATTTTATGAACATGTGACATAACAATTTATTTCTGACAGTTGGGCAAACAGTACCTTCAAATCTTGATTTAAAACATTTCCTTTTGAAAATATGTGACATTTTACAGATAATTACATTGCATAATTCAGTTTAATTAAACTATGTGAAACATTATTGAACTCAAAAGATTTGAAAAAACTATGTGACATGTTTTGGCCCCGGTTTTCAATTAAACTATGTGACATGCTACACACCATTGACACCCCTCGATTTGAATAAACTATTACGTTTACACCCTTTTATTTGAATTAAACTAAATGCCACACCATTGACACCCCCTGATTTTAATTAAACTATGTGACATGCTACACACCATTGACACCCCCCTGATTTTAATTAAACTATGTGACATGCTACACACCATTGACACCCCCCTGATTTTATGTAAACTATGTGACATGCTACACACCATTGACACCCCCTGATTTTAAGTAAACTATGTGACATGCTACACACCATTGACACCCCCCTGATTTGAATTAAACTATGTGATATGCTACACACCATTGACACCCCTCCAGAGTGCTCTGAGCATGCTGGAGAGCGGAGAGAACCCCAACCAGTACAGTGAGGACGGGTTTACACCTCTCTGTCTCGCAGCTTTCTGGGGAAAGGCGGACATCGTCAAGTCTCTACTCGCTTTCGGGTGCGTGTTCCTGTTTAATGGTGCAAACCAGTGGTATCCAATTCCAATAATCTAATAATCACTCCCGTACAAACTTACAAACAATATGATGCCACATTACCACATAGCCCCTCCTGTTTAGCTGGTTAATGGTTATATAGTTTTACTGTTTTGGAGCATTTCGAATAAAATAACTTTCTCTCAGGAATCGCTATCAGATCAAAGTAACCCCATACCTCAAGTAACCCCATACCTCAGTTAACCCCATACCTCAGATAACCCCACACCTCATGTAACCCCATACCTCAAGTAACCCGTACCTCAGATAACCCTATACCTCAGTTAACCCCATACCTCAGATAACTCCATACCTCAGATATCCCCGTACCTCAGATAACCCTATACCTCAGTTAACCCCATACCTCAAGTAACCCGTACCTCAGATAACCCTATACCTCAGTTAACCCCATACCTCAGATAACTCCATACCTCAGATAACCCAATACCTCAGATAACCCCATACCACAGGCTGGGGCGTAGCCAGGGGGAGGCGACACAGGCGGCTGCCTCCCTCTTTTCGGACAGATGATATGAAAATTTTGTTCATTTTTATAAAATGAGAGCTTTGAGCCAACAAAATGAAACACTAAACAGGTTTTGAATATAACTCGCCGGCCCCTTTTCAAAGATCTGGCTACGCCCCTGACCACAGGTCACCCCATACCTTAGGTTACCAATACCTCAAGTTACCCAATACCTCAGGTAACCCCATACCTCAGGTAACCTTATAACTCAGGTAGTCTTTTGTCTCATCACTAAATCGTCATGTGTTAGTGTCTCAGAGCGGATGCGAGTCTTGCTAACATCGGCAGTAAGATGACGCCCCTCCACGCTGCAGCATTCCAAGGGCACGGTAAGATAGCACACGTCCTGCTGGAGCACGGGGCAGATGTGGAGGCAGTGGATAAGTACGGAAACTCCCCGGCTTATTACGCCTCGGCAGACGACGCTATATGGCCTCTATTTGCCAGTAAGTTTCTCTGAGATGAAGATATTAAAGCTGTGTTATATCATAATCAATGCAGGGTCCAACCTTGTAGTCACTCAATTCAACTCATCTAATATGCCAAAGAAAAGTTCATTTTACATAATGTACGGATGTGAAATAAACTTCAAATGAGATAAATTTTGGAGAATCACTTATTTGGAAAACAATAATTAATGAACTAAAATATTTCAGACAAGGGTTGTACTCGAAAGAAGGAAAATATGCCAAAAACCAACGTGGAGGAATTTACGGTAGGAACCTTTAGATTAACACGCTTTATTTTAATGGGCATAGATCAGAACAGCAACGCCACGAAGACGCCACGGTAGCGCCACGGTGACGCCACGGTAACGCCACGGTGACGCCACGGTGACGCCACGGTAGCGCCACGGTGACGCCACGGTAACGCCACGGTGACGCCACGAGGACGCCACTGCGGCGCCACGGTGACGCCACGGTAGTGCCACGAGGAAGCCACCTAGGCGCCGGGGCAGGGCCATGGTGAAGCCACCGTGATGCCACGAGAAGGCCACTGTGACGCTGGCCTGGAAACGCCACGAGAAAGCCATGGTAGAGCCAAGAAGAGGGTGCTGATCTATGCCCAAAATGGGCATAGATCAGAACAGCAACGCCACGAAGACGCCACGGTAGCGCCACGGTAACGCCACGAGGACGCCACTGCGGCGCCACGGTGAAGCCACGAAGACGCCACGATGAAGCCACGAAGACGCCATGGCAGTGCCACGGTGACGCCACGGTAGTGCCACTGTGAAGCCACGAGGAAGCCACCTAGGCGCCGGGGCAGTGCCATGGTGAAGCCACCGTGATGCCACGAGAAGGCCACTGTGACGCTGGCCTGGAAACGCCACGAGAAAGCCATGGTAGAGCCAAGAAGAGGGTGCTGATCTATGCCCAAAATGGGCATAGATCAGAACAGCAACGCCACGAAGACGCCACGGTAGCGCCACGGTGACGCCACGGTAACGCCACGAGGACGCCACGATGAAGCCACGCGAAGACGCCATGGCAGTGCCACGGTGACGCCACGGTAGTGCCACTGTGAAGCCACGAGGACGCCACGAGGAAGCCACCTAGGCGCCGGGGCAGTGCCATGGTGAAGCCACCGTGATGCCACGAGAAGGCCACTGTGACGCTGGCCTGGAAACGCCACGAGAAAGCCATGGTAGAGCCAAGAAGAGGGTGCTGATCTATACCTCAATTTCTTCAAAATTGAGGTATTTCCCAAGAAACCGAGAAAAATTTCAGGTTTTGTGAATAACAGACAACAGTATAAAATGTGTGCAAGAGCAACATTGAGGCGTTTTTCAATCTAAGAAGATTGAGATACTGTGTTAAAATTCAAATGTTTAAAGTTTTGAATTCAGAAGGAGTTGGAAAATTGAGGGTACATTTGCTATCAGGTAATATGACAAGGCTCAGAGCGAGAGGATGAGCGAAGCTATGCTGGTTATAATGTTCAAAATTGAGACACTGACAGAATTGAACAACTCGTACAGCTATGAAAATTCAAAACTACACTCTCATACAGTAAAATATTGAAGGGGCAAGGGCGTGAGGGCGGGAAAAATGAGAGCATTTGTGTGTATTTAAGAGGTTTCCGTGTTTGCATCAATCAGTAACATCTTGACTGATCACCGAAGGTTTCCTTCATTTTTTGTTGAAATTTATAGTCTATGCTTTGACGAATGATGTTATGGGTTATAAGTCCAGCTTTGCTATTTCCATCTGAGGCATCCGCATAGTATCGTGTTTTTACGGTAAATTGTGCGATCCGTCAAGGGCAGTATTACACCAGTATCGCGCCAGTATCGCGCCTACCTCCCGCCGTTATCACGCAAGTTTCGTGATGCGCTACCGTGGCGTCTTCGTGGCGTTGCTGTTCTGATCTATGCCCGAAATTTTATCCAGGTAGCTGAGCTTAAAATGCCAAATATAGCTTGCCTAAACGTGTCCAAAGATGCCAAAAGTCGGATTTGCGTAAAAATATAAATAGTCCGACGTCATTACTAAATACTAAATGTTAAATGGGTGCTTATGATGCCACCCCGTGTATTTTGAAAAACAAAACGTCATCAAATCTCTCTTTCCTCCACCAAGCCTCCAAATACTAATAGCCTCCATTAGGCTAAAGCTTTAATATGGAGGCTAAAATATAGAGGGAATAGGTAATGTGGGTCATGTGATTAAGTCACGTGACTATTACGTAGATAGAATCGAGTGAGACAATTTTGATGCACTTTCACTCCTTTGTACTTACTTACCAGTGAGTGTGATTTAGTGATTCATCAACAGCTCACAGCTGCATGGAGTTCTACTTCTTGAAAACTGCTTCTTTCATATCGAGGATTGCAGTCTGTACTCATTTTTTGAAAACTGCTACTTTTAGATCGAGGATTGCAGTTTGTACCCATGTCTTTTAAACTGCTACTTTCATATCGAGGATTGCAGCCTGTATTCAGGTGTTTTAAACTGCTACTTTCATATCGAGGATTGCAGCCTGTATTCAGGTTAGGGTGTAACAGAATTTCCCGACTTTGGCAATTCAAAATGCCTGGGGTATTTTCATACAGCCTAGGACACAAGAAAACCAAAAATCGAAAAAATTTTGGAAAAATTATTATATGGGGCTCGCCAGATGGCAAAAACTTTTTTGCCTGTTAATTATAAAGGCAAATTCCTTGGGTGCATTAACTCAGAAACTACTTGTTAATGTAACTTCTCGTTTTGCTCATAGTTTTCTACAGGTATGAAAATGGGGGTATAGGTCAAAGAATTATGCTTCTATCTAGTTCAGGGGCTGAGATATGGCCGATTTTCGTATGCCCATAAATGGTCAATGACCATATATGGGCATAACTTTAAAGAGATAGCAACAAAATTTCTGAATTTTTGTATAGTAAGTCATACCCAAAGAACACGGTTTGGTGATCAGAATTACTTTTAAGTCATCAGAAGTGACCGAATGGTAATATATGCCAATTGTGACGTCATCAGAATTGCCATATTTTGCCATTTGGCCACTTCTGATGACTTAAAAGTAATTCTGATCACCAAACCGTGTTCTTTGGGTATGGCTTACTATACAAAAATTCAGCAAAAAATTATTTTTTGTTAGGCCCATATGGTCATTGAACTCCATATCCTCAGCCCCCTGAACTAGATAGAAGATGTTTGACCTATTCCCCATTTTCATACCTGGAAAACGATGAACACAACGAGAAGTTACATAAACAAGTAGTTTCTGAATTGAGGAATTTGCCTTTATACTGGAGGCAAAAGTTTGCCATCCGGGATTTTTCCCAAAAATTTTTTTCCAAAATTTTCGATTTTTGGTTTTCTATAGAAATTGCCAAAGTCGGGAAATTCTGTTACACCCTAATTCAGGTGTTTTAAACTGGTACTTTCAGATCGAGGACTGCAGTGCGGTGAAGGTTGAGAGAGCTTACAACGCGTACACGGACCCACTGCGGCAGCAACACCTGGCTAACGGAGATGTTCTGGGGCTCGATCACCCTCCTCAACTGGAGAAACCACCTTTCGCTATAGAATGGAACAAGTCTTAGCGAAACATGGCCCGAGAGTTTCCCATATCAGTTGAGGCACTTCCTTGGACCGTGGAAAGATTGCCAGACGTTGTCTGGCCCATTGTTTTAAGTCTGGCAACATCTGGCAAGAAAAAGATGAAGATTGAATATAGCATCATTTTATTTCAGGAAATGGTACTGTTTATGTTAACTAAGTAAGTGTTGTCTTTTTGACTGGTCCGAATTCAATTTCTATTTAAATTTCCCCAATTTTCTATTTAACTATCAGCAGAAAATTTAATTCCCTATATCCCAGTCCTTTCGCTATTTTCTTACCTGAATTTAAGAATAGGATGCAAGTGCATAGAGATTAGATTCTCAAAGAATTGTAAAAATAAAGTTTACGTTTTTTGTTGAACATGAAGAAAGGGAAGAGACACATTCTCTTGTCCAGCAATTAAGTGATCAGGTGGCAGGGTCAGGGTTTGGAATTAAACATCGGCATGCTGCAAGCAAATGTAAACAAGTTTTTTGTGATTGAGATGAGATATTTATCATTGATGATTGAAAAATAACATGTTGATTTATGATTTTAACCTAAATTGCAATCGATCGCTTGAAACCAAAATGTTAACTCCCAGCGTTACAAATACAACAGCGTCACGCTGATTTAACAGCATTACATTTACTCTGATTTAACAGCGTTACGCTGATTTAATTGCGTTACAACAGCGTTTCGCTTATGTAACGGCGTTACAACAGCGGTTCGCTTATGTAACAGCGTTACAACAGCGTTTCGCTGATGTAACAGCGTTACAACAGCGTTTCGCTGATGTAACAGCGTTACAACAGCGTTTCGCTGATGTAACAGCATTACAACAGCGTTTCGCTGATGTAACAGCGTTACGCTTATGTAACAGCGTTACGCTTATGTAACAGCGTTACGCTGATGCAACAGCGTTACGCTGATGCAACAGCGTTACGCTGATGTAACAGTGTTACGCTGATGTAACAGCGTTACGCTGATGTAACAGCATTACGCTGATGTAACAGCGTTACGCTGATGTAACAGCGTTACGCTGATGTAACAGCGTTACGCTGATGTAACAGCGTTACGCTGATGTAACAGCGTTACGCTGATGTTAAAGGCGTTACGCTGATGTAACAGCGTTACGCTGATGTAACAGCGTTACGCTGATGTAACAGCGTTACGCTGATGTAACAGCGTTACGCTGATGTAACAGCGTTACGCTGATGTAACAACAATACGCTGATGTAACTTGTCAGACGTCGGCGGACTGTTGTCACATGTCATGTAACACTGTTTCTTCGGGGAAAGCACAGCTTTTGTAAGGCTGTTACATCAGCGTAACGCTGTTACATCTTGATTTGTCTGACCCGTACCTGTTTCACATCGCGCCCGCCACGGGCGTTGATAGAGGGGTCAGACAACGTCTGACGTTGCCCCAAACAGGGGGGCCTGCGCGAAACCAGGTGCGGCGCTGGTTGAGCGGGCAAATTTAACAGGCGCTAAAGATGTTGTAACAGCCTTAAAAAATCAGACAAACAGTCTTACAGTTCCCCAACCGGGGTATCGCAAACGGGGGCGCCGCGTCGGAAAAACCAGGGTCCTTTGGCGCTGTTTGTACTCACGGGCAAAGTATAACAGAGCGTTACGCCCTTGTAATGTAACTTTGAAATCCATATTATTTTATAAACATTGCGTACGATTTTCAGTCAATCGCAACCGGGGACAGTAGTTTCGCGAAATTTCGGCGTTGGTGTCGCGGCTCCGCACCCACTGCAGGACCCTCTCTTGGTCCGAACCCTGGTAAAGTTAGTTTGGGGTAAAAGCTCAACGCGGTTCAACAGGTTCATTTCATGCGTTTCGCGAAAAAAACGCCCTTGGTTAAAGGAACTTCAAGCCCATATTATTTTATAAACATTGTCGTACGTACTCACATGTCGGTCGACGGACGGGTCCTGGGTTACATCCGTAACACTGCTAAACGATTGTCCCCGTACCCCGCTGTCTGCTAACAGGCGGTCTAGGGCTTCCCCTGCAAATGCAAACCCCGTGCGCGAAACCGGGTGCGAAAGCGCCGCGCCCATATGTAATGTAACGCGCTGTGCGTTACCCACTTAGGTTTGCGCGGCGCTGCGCGCCTTGATTAGTACGCGTAACCGGGGTCCTGGTTAGCCAGACGGGATTAACAGTACGTTGCAGCAAGACCCCATTTTTTCAACATTGAGTTGGGGTCGACGGACGTTGCCCGTCTAAGGCTTGATTACCAGACGTTGCAGCTGCCCCATATTTTTTCAATGCGAGTTGGGGCTTCCTAAGCTCGCATAGGTGTGCACTGTGCGTACGCGCGCTGCGCTACCCTACGGAATGAGGAAGCGCGCTGCGCAACGCAGACAGGGATATACGTGTTTAGCAAAGTCGGGGCGCGCGCGCGCTTTGCGCGCGCGAGGGGGCCTAGCAACGCCTGGCAAAGGCTTGAAGATCCAGCAGATTGTCCAATGAGTCAGTGCCCTGGTTTAGCGCACGGAGTGCGCGTCGCGGCGACGCCCCTGGTTAGGGGAAAATGAGTCATTGACTTATTATCAACAGTTACTATCAACAGTTCTAGATTAATTCTGTTATTTGATTTTTAAATGTTCCTGAAAATTGAATAAATGGACACCAGGGTTAAAATTTGTGTTTTGAGTGGAAACTAATGTTTTGATATAATGAAAGGAAGCTTGATGGTTTAATACCATAATTTATTCAATTTCTATATATTTTTTATTATGAAATTAGTGTTGATGTAATATCAAAATATTTTATTTCATTAATTCTGTTAAACTTACAACACAACACATTAAATGGGTCAGTCTCCCATATAAACGGGAGCCTTCATTATCTATGACAATGACGTCACTCAGAAAAATATTATTAAGCGCATCTAGCGCTTTAAGCAGTAAGGTTAGGGTTCTGGTTAGGGTCAGGATTTGTTAGGTTTAGGATACGGATTAAGGTTAGGGTTTTGGTTAGGGCAATGGTTAGGTTTAGGATACAGAAAAATTGACGTTTAGATCTGTGACGTCACTCAGAGCTGTTTATATGGGAGACATGATCCTGAAGATGATCCTGAAGATGGAATTCTAAATTCCGAAACTGTCAGTCGATTTGCGTGGTTGTGTGAAATTGTTTGATTCATTCCTTTCATTATCATCATTGAGTTTCATTCATCTCATTCACTTGATATCATGAAGGATCACATAAAAGATTAATTCTATTCATTATGTTAACTGGATTTATGAATAAATGATGATTTTATTGAAGGTACATAGGCACTCTGACTATGTGTGGGATTCTCTGCTGCTACAAATGCCAATGTATAGACAACAAAAGATTATTGAATCGAGGTCCTGATCATCAGTCTACTCTTACCACATCCTCCAATGTTAAACTAGCTGCATATATTTTACATGTTCAAGGCCACAGCAAGCAGCCAGTCTCAAGAGAAAAGAAAATAATGCTTTTTAATGGACAGGTCTTCACCTTTGATAAGGTAATGTTTTTCTAATATACTGATATTTTTGATAAAAGTAGGTACAATTATGGTACAATTATTGAGCAACCCAATACCAATGACAGAGTGGGTCACTGAGGCAAAATGCCACCTAAGGCGATATCTAATCCCACCTAATGATCTTCATTTCTGTAAACCATTACTATTGCTTGCATTTATAAATGTGTGTCTCTATCATTCCCTTCTCTGATTGATTGGGGTGATGTCTTTTACCCTTCTCAATGGGGAAAACAGTGCAAATGGTTTTGATTGTAGTGTTCTTAAACTTATTATATTAGGTTTGTTAAGGTGAGGCTTCAACCAGATTTGTTTTTGTCCAGATGAGCTATGATTTTGTCCAGATAAGGTATGATTTGTCTGGATGAGGCAAATAAAATAGTAAATACTAAAATAGGCCAACTGCCACTTCATGGTACATGCTTCTCTGGCTCAACTTTTACCAAGGTCATTTTTTGTCCAACTTTGATCAACAAATACACTTATTAAATGACCTGCTTGTTGAGACAAGTCAAATGCAATCAAATGATAAACTCTATCTCATTTGGATCAAAGCCACCCATGGACTCTAGACTCAAAGCCACCTTCAAATTTTTGGTCCATGTCCTGGCCATTAATTATTGTCAGACAATGTCTGACCTGCTGACGCAAGCCGGCTATATAGGGATCGTTCACATATTACGTAATCATTTTTTTGCCATTTTCAACCCCCCTCCCTCCCCCTTGTAATCAAACGTAATCAAAGCCCAACCCCCCCTCTCTTGAGGATAATATTACGTAATCATGGCTTAACCCCCCCCCCCACCTTTTTGAGTAGAAAGTGAAGAAAATGGACAGTGTAAATACTTTAAAATTGATTATGTTTCAACTTTCGAAAAATTTATGAAGATATTGAGGAAATTTTTGAAAAATGGTTCTTTTGAGTTGGTTTTTCGAAAATTTCGCTGAAAATGTCGAGAATTTGTGGCAAAAAATTTCAAAAATTATGTCAAAAATTGAATATTTTGATTACGTAATCAACCACCAAACCCCCTCCCCCTTCCCCGTAATCAAGCGTAATCATTTGAAAACACCCCCCCTCCCCCTAGGTGATTACGTAATATGTGAACGATCCCATATCATGTGATATATTATACTTATTTCATTATCATGGCTAATCAATATACTGAAAAAGTCTTTTCCAAACACCCATCCTATAAATTTGCAAATAATGTTCACAATCATCTCAGGAATTATATTCAAGTGATACAGTGGCACTGTTCAATTCTCTGGTGAACTTTGGAGTTCTTAAATCCGTGGAGGAGACACAAGGACCAAATGCTGTCATATTTTATGATGTGAGCACTGTAAAATTGTTTGACAATCTAACGGGTGATGACTATTTATCTGGAATTATTTCAATGTACTCTTGTGGGCAAATCGAGACCATGTTAGAGCTCAGATGTGCTTATTCTGGACCTAAAAAGTCTGCTGATTCAGAATAACATCATGAGAAAATTTGAAAACCCTGTTTTCCCATGGTACTGGCCGATTAGTTTGAGAAGGTACAAAAAAATCTTGCACAAATTCAAAGATTGACTTCCTGACATATGATCCCATCGCCAATAACCGCAGCAGACCGGCAGATATCTGCGTGGAAATTTGGGAAAAAAGAGGAAATTTAATAATTTCGGTGGAAATTTTTGGCAAACGGCAGTAAACGATTTTAGATACTGAGTACATTAATTACTTTGCTAGGAGGGATTTTTGATTTTTCAATTATGATCATAGACAAATTAATCTGGAAAAACTATTATTGTCTGACTCATTCTTTAAATTTGATGACCCTTGCCTTATGCAAGGTCAATGGATTGAAGTACAAACTCATGATAAGATTCATGTGATTGTTTGAACTCCTATCAGATATTTAGGGCCAAATGCTCAACATATTCAGATTGCAAGACTTCGAAATTTATTCCGTTTTAGATTTCTTGTGTTAGGCACCTTGAAATTATGGGCTATGGCTAAAATTAGGTTAAGAATTATAAAGAGGCGACAATTCCATTTACCCAGAACGTCTGGCTTCTGGGGGCTGCTAATAATTCGAAATTCATCTCATTTTAGATTTCTTGTGTTAGCCACCTTGAAAATTGGGCTAAAATTAGGTAAGAATCACTAAGAGGTGGCAATTTCATCTACTCAGAACGTCTGGCTTCTGGGGGCTGCCGCCCCCAGACCCCTGCTAATCATTCGAAATTCATTTCATTTTAGATTTCTTGTGTTAGTTACCTTGAAATTTCGGCTAAAATAAGGGTAAGAATCACTAAGAGGTGACAATTTCATTTACTCAGAACATCTGGCTTCTGGGGACTGCCGACATTTCTTGTGTTAGCCACCTTGAAAATTCGGCTTAAATTAGAGTAAGAATCACTGAGAGGTGACAATTTCATTTACTCAGAACGTCTGGCTTCTGGGGGCTGCCGCCCCCAGACCCCTGCTTGTCATTCAAAATACATATTTCGCCTTAGATTTTTTAAGTCAATCACCTTGAAATTCAGCTATACTTATGTTAAACATTATTATCAGGCGTCAATTTCATTTACACGGAACGTCTGAATTGGCTTTTGGGGGCTTATCCCCAGACACAGGCTTCGTTCTGCCTTGTTTTCGTTTGAAATATATAGTATAACAATAGAACAATACCAAAATTCGAGGTCGACCTTTGCGAGCGAAGCGAGCGGGCCACAAAAGGCGTGAAAATTGGTCTGTGTGGAAATTTTAAATTTTTTGGATATGGGCATATGATTGGAAAATTGCATACAGGATCATTCCCATCAGTTGCCATCTAGGTTTATTCATGAACTTCGTTAGCTGAGACACTAATGATACTACAGTAGCTGAGGGCAAGTCCGTGGGCACTTCATTGCCCACGGCATTTCTCAACGGTTTTCGATACTTTGAAGTATAACAAACAAATCCTACTTGCTGACATTTCTTGTATCGACGCCATTTGGGCTCCAGGGCCACGCCCATTTTAGGCCGTGGGAAAATTTCGAAAAATATTTTCATTGCTATTATGGCAAGATGGGTATCGAAAGTTATGTTTTCAGACCCGCTGAATCGATTGCAGGGGTTTATTTTGAGCTGGGAGGCTTCCTAGAGCCTTAAGGCCACGCCCATTTTCGACCGTGGGAAAATTTCGAAAAATATTTTCATGACTAATATGGCAAGATGGGTATCAAACGTTACGTTTTCAGACCTGCTGAATCGATTGCAGGGTTTTTTTGGAGCTGGGAGGCTTCCTAGAGCCTTTAGGCCACGCCCATTTTTGACCGTGGGAAAATTTCGAAAAATATTTTCATGACTAATATGGCAAGATGGGTATCAAAAGTTACGTTTTCAGACCTGCTGAATCGATTTCAGGGATTTATTTGGAGCTGGGAGGCTTCCTAGAGCCTTCAGGCTACGCTAATTGATAAGGCTTACGTAAGTCTATGAGATGACATGGATTAAGGGCGATCAATATGGTCACTGATCAGTGATCATCCATACATAGACCATTTTTGGGCAGTATTAACGAAGACCGACCGGGATAAGTGGAACCTAATCGGACCTTACTCGGAACCTAGTCGGAACCCAAATTAGCTGCAATTAGGGCAACTAATCAGATGGCAGGTCTGATTGCATCTCAAAACGTAACCTAATACCACACTGAATTTGATATAAATAGAGGGATCGAGGATGTTAAACTATCAGTTTCAATATGCCTTTCCAGTCAGCACAGATCAGCCTGCACGAGGAGATCACTGGTATCACCGCAACAGAAGACTCCTCCAGGACCTTCCTCTTCAATCACCAAGTCCTGAAACAGACAGTCTCCTGCAGCTCCTGCAACGGCCAGATGACGCTCCAGCCCTGTGCAGCTTCCAAATTAGCAGATCTCCACATCTGGAAGTGTCAACCCTGCCAGAAGTACACCAACATCAGAAAGGATAGCATCCTAGCCGGGAAGAAGCTGTCGTTCAAAACCTTCATCACACTACTCTTCTACCTCAGCATCAAGTCCTTGACAAATGTGGAAGTCTCTGCCCTGGTCAGACTCAGTCAGAAAGCTGTTGGGGAATGGAGGTCAATGATTTCCACCGCTGCTGCAGAATGGCTCATGAGGAACAGCAGACCTCTCGGGGGACCTGGCAAGATAGTGGAGGTGGATGAGGCCAAGTTCGGGAAGAAGAAGTGGGACAGAGGGGCTTACAGAGAGGGAATGTGGGTGCTTGGCGGAGTCGACAGAGAGACTGGCGACTGCTTCCTGGTGCCCTGTCCTGGGAACTCCCGCTCTGGTTCTGTCCTCCTCCCCATCATTCAGCGCTGGGTCCTTCGGGAGAGGAACAGATTCCAAATACCTTCAACGGATATCTTCAAGCTCTTAGAGTATGAAATGTGTTTTTTTGAAGTTTTATGGACTGGGAGTGGGCATCGGCTTGTTTTCGTGTGTCTCAAATAACAACAGACGACGTGACTGCCTACCACCAAGTCAGACAGAAAGTCCAATCTGGAGAACGCCTCCTGGATGCCTGCACCAGTGTACAGATAGAGAAGTCTTCCTTCTACGATCGCCGCTTCATTGTGGAGCTCATGGAGACAGATCCTGAATCTTTTGGCACCCTGTTCCAGGCAGAGAAGAGGGTGAAGCTTCTGAACAAGCTGTGCAAGGAGAAGTTGGAAGAGTCTCCCATCAAGAGGAGCTACCAGTCTCTGAAGGAGGATGGGAAACTGCTGCCTTAAGTCGTGCAAATCATAAGATTTATATTTACTGTACAACTGTGTATCAGATTGTGTATAATCAGTTATTACTGTATTGATTTAATATTGATTTAATTGATTTTATTGATGTTTTTGAATCTTTCGTTTCAATTTCCGCCTTCAATTTCCGTTATCAATTTCCGATTAGGTTCCGAGTAAGGTCCGATTAGGATCCGACTAAGTTCCGACAAGGTTCCGATTAAGGTCCGACTAGGTTCCGACTAAGTTCCGACTAAGTTCCGACAAGGTTCCACTTATCCCGGTCGGTCTTCGTTAATACTGCCCATTTTTGCTGTTTACTAGATGAAGATCTGATTGTATTTAAATATGTTCACATGTCATTATGTCATGGTACTCATTTTCATACCCATTATGATCCAAGGACATAATGTACCAGATGATTTACCACTATCATGTTGCTGCAAGAACTGTATTAGGGCTAACTGTAAAAAATCATGCTGCTTATTTACCATATTGTCGTTTAGTCGTTAATGTAATTGCTGGCCATTGAGTGGTATGGGTAAAATCCATTTTCAAAAAGGAAATTATGATACATCCTATATGACTTAGTATACGAACTGCACTTATCAGACGTGTTATTGGCTTTATTGGGAAATAATTCCATTACTTTTTTTGTTTTTGGCCTATAAAAGTATAGAAAGTAATTAAGTTCAAATTTGTTGAGTATTTTGGAATATTGACTTATCAATCGATGCGATGAGAGATTTTGAGTCTTTGTTAATCGTGTATTCCCATGTTTCACTTATTTTTATCCAGTTTTCTATTGTAACTTTGTAAGGGGGATCCATTGGCCAACGGCCAATTGTCCGAAATTGGAAATGTTTAGACAAATGGCCGATATCCTTTTTAATTTTTAAGGTTTACTGCACTTTAGGGGTCCAATAAGAAAAACTCCTGGAGAAAGTTGTATGTTGCTTTCTAAGAACACATCTGAGTACATTTAAAGGCACTATTAAATCGAAATCACGAAAAAAGATTTGATAATTTGGCTCATTTTTGCACAGAGTACCTGTCTACTTGTCTACTGTCTATGAGCTTAGACCAAGGTCATCTAACTGCTAACATCGCAATGGATTTACCAAGAGATATTGAATACTCTTCCACTGGCCGGGAAAATACTGGACTGTCCAATGAACAGTGTTAATTAGGAAGATCACCTTGCATGAGGGCTCTGTATTGAAAGGGCGTGCCACTTAATAAGACTGTGGTACAAAGTCCTGTAGGATATTAAAGGACACAGGCACTTTGCACAGTACCAAGGAATCAATCACTCACATCTACTCCTGTTCCCACTTCTAGGGCCCTAAGACCCCTTCCACCACTATCATCACCTCTTTCAAGTTCAACACCAGTGCTCCCTTCAGCCCCACCTCTACCTCCCTTCTTAGCTTCTTCTACCATCCTTCATTCCAGTACAGCACTTTATATGCCCACACTGAGCCCTGAAAGTCCCTCTGTCTCGTACTAGTACCAAAGACTGTTCAGCCGTGCTTCACCTTAGTATGTTGTGCTTCTCCTCAACTTTCTCCTGTGCCCCAACTGTATCAATAGCCTCCTGCTCGTCAACTTCGACACCAGTCTCCTACCCAGTTGCCTCCTCTGTCTTCTCATCCTGTCCAGCAGCTCCTTCCCAATGGCTTTTTTGTTCATTCCAATCGAGTGTCACAGGCACAACCAACTCCCCGCTCCCCCCGCTACTACTATGATGGAACCCCTGAGTACAAGGATCCTCAACTTTACCAGATAGTCCCCTTAGGCACCTCATCATTGGAGACGCAATGGCAAATAAGGATCTCACTGTTCCTGGCGCTGTACTCATCTGCAGGGGAGTAAACCCAGTTCAGTGCATCATCAAACCTTCTCCATCCTGACTCCGACGATGTCGATGATGTCCATACAATAGCACTAACGGAGCTGACAACTACGGAAACCCCAAAAAAATTTGAGACCTAGCATACTCAGGATCCTTTAGATATTGGGTTATCCGGGTAGGTGTGGGATCCATCATATTGCGCTAGGGCTATGATTGGAGGTAAACACCAAACCCATGTCTCAATATTGAGGTTTCGGCCCGTGTATCCAAGATGGATACACAAACTCCCCCTACGTGTCAACCTCATTAGTAGCCGAGCTAATGCCAAGTGAATATGGCACCACAGAAGAGGTCTAAGCCTATCCTAGACATCCCTATAAGGCTTTAGCACAACTGACGGCTTTAGTACAATTGAACTGAGGAAACTAATTACTTACTTAGGACTGCTCAGCTAGAGCTTGTGAATGTCATCCCTTATTGATCTGGGTACGTACAGGAACACAGTCGATAGAACTGTATGTACATGAAATTGTTCCAAGTACCGAGCATGGCAAGAATAAGATTATACTGGGGATGGATTTCTCAGTGCAGAAATTTACTTCAGGGATAGTCTGCACAGTGCACTTGAACTTTAGGATTAAAACTCTCATGTCCTAGACCCTTACAGGGAGGTGGTACATAGTCACCTTTGGCTGATCCCCGACCTAATCTGTTGGCAAAACTTGTCTTGCAGCAAGATTGAAGCCTGAGCTGGGAGTCTCTATCCAGCATGCTTAGCATGGCTGCCACTGACCTGGTTGCTTACTTCTGGAAAAAACCGCCAGTGAAAAATTGGCCGAAATCGAGAGTTTTCTAGACAAATGGCCTCTGACCAGTGGACCCCCTCCCCCGGGTTATTGGTGGCTCTGATTTCCACAGTTTATTAATATACTAAAATATTCCTGGAATCCTTTCAAAAATCATAAAAATGGACTCAAGTAATCGGTTTCTTATGCCAAGAACTGGTTCCCAACATGTCATGACTTCATGATGATGAGATTTGATTATGTGATATTTTCTGTCACTCAAGCATAGGCGTGGCCTGAATGCTCTAGGAAGCCTCCCAGCTGCAAATAAACCCCTGCAATCGATTCAGCGGGTCTGAAAACGTAACTTTTGATACCCATCTTGCCATAATAGTCATAAAAATATTTTTCGAAATTTTCCCACGGTCGAAAATGGGCGTGGCCTAAAGGCTCTAGGAAGCCTCCCAGCTCAAAATAAACCCCTGCAATCGATTCAGCGGGTCTGAAAACGTAACTTTTGATACCCATCTTGCCATAATAGCAATAAAAATATTTTTCGAAATTTTCCCACGGCCGAAAATGGGCGTGGCCCTGGAGCCCAAATGGCGTCGATACAGGAAATGTCAGCAAATAGGATTTGTTTGTTATACTTCAAAGTATTGAAAACCGTTGAGAAATGCCGTGGGCAATGAAGTGCCCACGGACTTGCCCTCAGCTACTACAGTATGAAGACCTCTACATGCATTTTTCGTTGAATATCAAGAAAATTCTTGGATTTTAAAGCTAAAATCATGCCAAATTTCTGGAAAAAGGCGTGTGTTTTTTTGCTACACCAGGCCTTAAGAAAGTCTTAGAACAGGACCTAGGTGGTCTGAACACTCAGATTTGATGGCAGGGACCTCATTAAACATAACTCATGTCTTTGGACCACTTCCATTTATTGGTATGCAGAATTTTGGATTAACAATTACCCAAAATAGCTGTTTTATGAAAGTGACATTATGCTAGAATTGACGATTTTAAACACGTTTTAGGTTCCATAGGGTCACCACTGGATAAGTTAGTGATGCTACTCACTGCAGTCACTCTTGAGACCCTCCTGCTCAGAATCATCCCATAGTAAGGCTTAAATAACACTTTTGGAGATAATTATTGTCATTGAGATTTTGTGCTAGATTTTTTTCGTACCTTCTCAAACTAATCATCCGTTAGTCATCACCCGTTAGATGAATTAATTTGCACTAACCATATTACTAGTACTGAATTGAGATAATTTGTAACCAAGTTGGTGTACTTGATGCATCATTCCCATCATTATTGTCTGAAAGCTTTAAATTTATTATCAGGAACACACAGATGAGTTATGGTTCTGGAGGGATTACTTTGGGCGACGTTCTCTACTAATAGCTCATGAAGGAGATGGGTTCATCCTGTGCTCTGTTGGTGACTCTGAAAGACAATGGTATGAGGTTCCTGCAGGAGGAGTGTTTTGCCTAAAAGGTGCTGGAAATAATGGGACATCCTATCATGTTACATGTCATGCTTATCAGGGCAGGAGAGATACATGTGCAGACTTTGCTTCACAGCTCTTTAAATCAGTATCAATTGCTCAAGGTAGTTATAATATGGAGTTATGGGACCAAATGTTGATTAGCTATTGAAAGACAGTTCAATCGACCTATTATAGCTTTATAGTACTGAAAATGTACAAATCCCAATTTAAATGTACATGGCAGCTTCACACCTTTCCTGCCATGAAAATTCCTATTATTGCTGAAATTTTCAAAGCAGCCTACAGTATGCTATCATGGTTAATTAATAATAAATGAGCAGGCCTAATTTATTAAATACAATCTTCAGTCAAAAAGTCACCCATTCCAATACACTTGCATCACAGATTGTATTGCAAGTCCTGTGACTCCACTCAACACAACTCTCACAAGTGATATACCACTGCAGTGGGTTGACAAAAGTGACACATTCCTACTTTTGCTGTCTGAGTCCGTGAGGATACGAGCTCATTGCTGTGGGAAACCTCTTCCCTTTTCACAGGTCAGCTTACATCCTGAATAACATTCTCACATTTTAGGTTACATCTTGACTCTAATAAAGCATTTTCAAATTTCCAGTTTTGCAAGGATATTACCTATCAATTATTAGGTAGGTCTAAGAAACATTATATAATTGCTGCTATCAGGATACAATATCAGACTACTGCTCCAGACACTGTGAATCAACTTCTAGCTCCCCTTGTAATCCCCATCAAAACATGACTCCCTCTGGTGCTAGATTAGGAGTGCTATTCAGTGGTGGTATCGACTGTACTGTCCTAGCAGCCCTGTTACACAGATTGGGAAACTGGCAGTTCTGCTTCAGAGCCTTTTGTAATAAGGCTTTTGTGTCATTTATGATTTAGTAAGGCCATCGAGATTTTTTTATTGTACAAGACGTGTTTTTCAGAAAGTTCCATAAGGCATAAACATAATAAATTTTTATTTATTATCAGTTAATTATAATATGTTTGAAAATCGAACACCATCAGATTCGTTCCATTGACAGAGCCTATAGATTTGCTGAATGTATCATTTGGTAACTTCGACTCTACTCCTGACCGGATGTCTGCCCTGGCGTCCCTCTCTGACCTCCAACAGTCCTGTGCCGACAGGAAGTGGAACCTTATTAAGGTAGCCCCTCTAGGAGTCTTATTAATAAAACCTCTTACTTGTTTATGGAAGATCACTCAACCTTTCATCGAATTATGTTTCAAAGGTTCAAATAAATAAGTTCTAGAGTAATTTAATTTACCGCAAAGTCAAAAGTTTGAACTTTAATTGAGAGAGTATAAGGTTTATAGCACTACATTATTATAGCACTGTGAAATACTTTATGCTTTTTGCACACGACCATAGATCCATATCGCACTTGGCCTTGCACTAGACCGGTGCCAAACCTACCCAAGGCCCTAACCAGGCCTGCACTAGATTGGCACAAGACTGAAGACGCATTAGATTGGTACAAGACCTGCATTATATACTAGTAGAAGACTTGCATTAAGCATTTAAGCCAGTGTTTCACCTGTATTAGACCAGTGCCGGGCAAAAGTGAGATATATATTCTTTTATAGTTTTATCCAGACACTATCTCTCAGGTGAACGTGTCACGTGATGAGCTGCAGACTTCCCGGGACAAGTACATCTCTGACTTGCTGTACCCGCACAACACTGTGCTGGATGACAGCATCGGATGCGCGCTCTGGTTTGCTGCACGTGGAGTTGGGCACTGTACACGTGCTGATGTAGGATGCACTGCACGTGCTGATGCAGAATGTGCTGCACGGGCTGATGCAGGAGCTGATCCTACAGACGAGTGGATGTTCAGCACAGCTCGGCTGCTCTTCTCTGGGATTGGAGCTGATGAGTTGTTAGGCGGGTACTCCAGACATAGAGGCGCCTGGCAGAACGGGGGCGGGTGGGAGGGAGTCGTCAGAGAGATACAACTAGACATCGACAGGTAATTGATAATTACCTATGACAATATAATAGTCAATATGATTATGGGATTTCGTTTTAATTAGGAACTAGGGGGTCAACGGCATAGGTACCATTCGGGTTTTCAACAGAATTTAAATCGCCCGTATGCGTGGGATAGGTTATTACTAATATCAATAATGGCCTTTGGTTTTGGGCCTGGGACGTGGGTTGGAATTCGAGTGATCTTTTTGTTGTCAATCAGTGACTGCAAATGCGTGTAACATGGACCGACGGGGGTTTATATTCTTATTAAAATAATGCAAATCGATATAACATATTTACTAGGGTACTGCAATGGTAACATAACACTGACCATCAACCTTCGTGTGTTTAATTAAGATGTAATTTAAAACATACCAACTGCATCGCTCAATGTGGTACTTGCTGCCCACTATTACTACTCAGTAACTTTCATTGCTTTGCATTCTATTGGTACCTAAACAAATATATTACGACAACTACCTACCATTCGTTAAATAAAACTTATTACTTTATTATTATGGTCCCTTAATAACATCTAAGTATCTATAATTAATATTGCCAGCCACAAGAAATATGGGAAACATATTAAAACTAAAGAAAAAAGAACTAAGTGACATTTAAAAGCGGTAAAAATGATTTCCCATTTTCACCGCTTTGATTCATTAGACCATTTCATACGTGATACTTCATACATCACTGTATTTTATTTTTAGTTGAAAAGTTAACAGCATCACAGATCACCTTTGAGATATTTTTGAAGGTATTCTTTGGAAGCGGGTCGGAATATCTGCGTGCAATGTGCATTCGCATAAGGTGAATAAATAGAGACACACGTCACACATCCAAACCCCAAGTCCAATGAACAACATGGCTAATGCTAACGTAACACTGACCAACTATTCAACTAATTGCCTCTCATCGAACTCACTCAATGAGGTAAGTACTGCTCACTTCTCCATTTTCAGTCTCCTCCATTGCTTTCACTTAATGTTATACCCGCTGCTATTACATATCAGCATATCTGACATATTATGGGGATTATTATTATTGATATTCAAATGAAATTAATAGATTATATTTAAAACACAGAGACATGAGTTGATCGAATCACTACATCTTTGTACTGTGTTTTGTAGTTTAAAATGTAGCTTGTAGTCAGAAAAATAGAAAACAGTTTACGGCTTTACGGGTTTGGACTCGTCGTACAAAATACTCATTATTTTATTTTACGAATAACTTGTTGACTTGTTCGCTACACGTTTCGTAATTTTCTGCAATTATGAACTACAATTTCTTCTTCGAGAGGAATCTTAAGTAATGCAGTCCAAATCTGCAAGGAGTGATGTAAGGGCAAATGCATAATTTTTCGGAAATCATAGGCGTTGTTTTTTACCTAGATTCTTATCCATAGCTAATTTTTTTGAAAGCAAAACAAACTGAATGTAAATTACTACCTCACACTACAATAATAAGATAATAATAATCAGTTTCAGCTCCCGCTCATTCCTTCAATTTGCTTTCCAAATTCCTTTGATATTGCTGTCACCAATAAACTGCACCCTATGAAATACATCTTTGATAAATCTGTACTTTGAAGAATCAGAAAACATGACCAGGGTTAACTTTTTAACTGAGACTATACAATTTAACTGAGACTGAAGTATAGTGGAACTGTTGTAGTTTTGTCTGACTTTGAATACATTTCAAATTTAACATTTTGACTCCTACTTGCGAACGCAATATTCAATAATAATATTAATACATTGTACAATACAAGAGACGGGATTCCTACACGTGTTATAATGAAGCATTAATGAGGGGAGGGAGCAGCACGCAATCCTCTCGAGTGGTCTGTAGCAGGATCACCAGTCAAATGGCATGCACAACGATCATAATGTACTTTCATCGTGATGCAATGTAGTGAACTGGTCCAAAAATCAACATGCACAGTTATTACAAACTCAAGGTCTGTGATCATTCCACACGTCTAGATAAAGTTTCGTTGTACTTTGGAATCTTTCTTCAGAGTTTAGCATTTTATGTGGTTGTCTTCAGATTTGTCTTCAGATTTGATGTTGTCAATTGTCAGAGATATAGAATGATCAAATCACAGCACTTCTGTACTGTAGTTTGTAGATTGAAATACAATAATTATTGTTGATATGATACGATACATGCGTTAGAAATACATGCCAAAAATCATCGTAAGAGTCGCGAGGTCCATCAGATCGAGTAAGGCTTGTAATCTTTCTTATAATCACGTGAATACCAGTAATCTGCTAAATCGGAAAATCTTATGATCTTTTAACCAAGTTGCACAAGGGTTGCAATGTGATCAACCAATGTCTTTATCAAAATCATAATAATAATCATAGTTTCATAGAGTTAGGTCTACAAATCATAGCAAGGTTCGTTATCTCATGCAAAGATGAAAAAACATTCTTCGTACAGAATATGAAATGACAAAATGTGAATTCTGAGTACGGGCGGTCCTACCCCGGGTTTCAGTCGTGGATTCTGTAATGATACCCATACCAGGAAATGTATAGGAAATATACCAGGAAATGTACAGTATACACCATGACCCATGAGCTAATATCAAGTTCTTATGTAAACAGATATTCTGGGAAGGGGCTTCTACATAAATAATATTAATGGAATTATTATTACTATGTAAACAACGGTCACCCACATTTCCGTCATCGCTCTCTATGAATGTGTTGTATTGAGATGATTATCATTTGGTACTTGCTTGCTTGCTTACTTGAGAGTTTCTTTTTCAAATACACCTGTAGACTGTCGGTACTATCTCCATATTTCCAATCCTAGCGCATGGTCAAGACTCAAGCAATTGTGTACTATCAATATAAAATATTTTATTCTATTGACAAGTTGACAAGTAAAAGAAGATCTGGGAAATATTGGCGCTAATATTTAACAGATCTTCTAACCTTTAAAAGTCAAATAATAAGCGAATAACATATTTTGTGCCGATTTTTTTGGGAAATTCTCGATTATAACACTAGATTTACAACATCAAGCTTAAGAATTAATGCACTAATAAAGCTACATAATTATATACGGTAAATACACACATGGGTGTATAATTACCACATTAATTCCACGAGCTTGCGAGTGGAATTCATGCAATAAATGTACGAGCTTGCGAGTGCATTTATTGGAGTATTACACGAGCTTGCGAGTGCAATTACGATAGTAATTGACACACCCAAGTGTGTATTTACTGTATATTACCCTACCATATACGTATCAATCAAAGTAGACGGTTTGAAACTTAAGTATTCGCACTCAATGTTTATGAATAATGGGTACACAATTTCATAATTGAAACAGGCGAGAATTTTGGACAAATTTGCCAGTGATTTGTAAAAGTCAGAATCACATCATCATCGTATCGGGGTCAATTCAGCGAATAAGTTCAAAAGTCCAAATGACACAACCAGCGCCCAGCATTGATACATACTGTTAGTGTATGACACGTAGTGTATGAATATGTACTTAACAAAAATTTTGTTTTGATCTTTCATTGCCATAAAGAAATGAACCATGAAAGTTAAGTACTCAATCGAAAACAAAACAATTCACACCAGAAACATAAATAACAACTGACTCGAGCTACAATCTTATGCGGATCTCGTAAAGAATCTGCCCTTAAAGAAAAACACGATCATGAATGTAGCCAGCTAAATCTGAAGAGTGCATCAAAATGTATGTATGTACTCCTCATTTGAACAATAAGTTTTGCGCCATAAAATTAGTAACGAACACTGACAAATTTTGAAGAGTCAGGGAACTAACTTGGAGCAATGACTTAGGGTGTTTTTTCGATTCATTTTGGTCCCAGGAGTCACCAAACCAAAATCCCCTAAAATCTGGTCGGCACTTTTCGAGATATGGCCACGCCCTTTTTTGACCGTGGGAATTTTGGTGAAAAATCCGAATTTCAAGATTTTGAGCTTTATATGCAAGATAATACACTAAATCCACTTAATTTTGCACGAGAAAAACGATGCAACTGTTATTTTTTGGCTATAACCATCGCCGAGGCCAATAATTGGCCACGCCCATTTTTATCGTGGGATTTCTGGACAAAAATCTAAATTTCAAAATTTTGGGCTATACATGCAAGTTTATACACTAAATCCACTTATTTTTGCACGAGAAAAACGCTGCAACTGTTATTTTTTGGCTATGACTATCGCTGAGGCCAATAATTGGCCACACCCATTTTTAACGTGGGGATTTTGGGCAAAAATCCAAGTTTAAAAATTTTGAGCTATACAGGCAAGATCATACACTAAACCCACTTATTTTTGCACGACAAAAACGATGCAACTGTTATTTTTTGGCTATAACTATCGCTGAGGCCAATAATTGGCCACGCCCATTTTTAACGTGGGAATTTTGGGCAAAAATCCAAATTTAGAAATTTTGAGCTATACAGGCAAGATTATACACTAAATCCACTTATTTTACTCGAGAAAAACGATGCACCTGTTTAATGCTTATTTGTAGCTATTTAACCACCATGAAGGCCAATCATGGACAACGCCAATTTTTGCCCGTGGGAAATTATTAATTGGGAATGTGACAGTTATTTTCTGTTTTGCCTTTATTTGTGCTGGTTAGATACTTTCGCTCCTTCGAGGTGTACATAGTATAATGAAAATATAGGTAGGTATGTCAATATATTGTAAACACCTACCCATGACGTTTTTATTGGTGTTTATAATACGTAGATCCTTGCCTTATCGGGTCCAAATTGACTTGTCCAAGGGACTGTGTGTCTAAACCAGATAGGTACAACTCTCAGGACCCGATAGTCACGGGCCAAATGTATTTTGTAATTTAATAGACCCTTATAATATGGATTTTTGATGACACTCGATTAATTCTTTTACTGTACTTGCTCCTGTGAATTACTCTCATATGTCCTACCAGTACACTCTTATGTCTTTCTAGTACACTTTAGTGACTTTCTTACACACCATGTTGATTTTTCAACGCATTCTGTGTCTGCTTAAAACGTTCCTATGTTATTTTAAAACAGTTCTATATCTTCTTACTCACTCTTATGTCTTCCTAACACACTCCTGTGTCTTTCTAACACCCTTGTGCGACTTCCTACCCTCTCTTGTGTCTTCCTAACACACTCCTGCGACTCACAACTCACTCAGGTGTATTCCAACACACTCTTGTGACTTCCTAAATAACCCAAACATCTCCCTACTACACTTCTGTGTCTTCCCACCACACTCCTGTGTGTTCCTAAGACACTCCCGTAACTTTGTATCACACTCCTGCGACCTTAAAATAAATTCTTTGTCTTCTCAACATGGTCCTGTGTCTTCTTGAAACAAGGCTGCATCTTCCAACTCATTCATATACCATCCTAGCACATTCTTGTGACTTTTAAAAACACTTATAAATGAATTTTGTGACTCTCTTACACACTCTTGCATCTTCCTAACATACGTACGTGACTTTTTAACACTCATATGATGCTTAAACGCTTTCTGTATCTTCCGAACACACTTGTGTGGCTTCCTGTAAGAATCCCTTGTCTCCCGATACACTGTTTTGACTTCCCAACACACCCATACTTCCTGAGTTCTTCCTAATCCATTTTTAAATCTTTCCAGTAGGTACTGATTACACTGCTGGGTATTCCTAAGACACTCCTGTGACCTTTAAACACATTCTGTGTCTTCTAAAACCAATGCTGTGTACTCCAACTCACTCCAGCACACCTGATACATTACTGTATTTTTCCATCACACTATTATGGCTCTCTAACTAACTTTCGTGACTTTCAAACATACTCCTGCATCTTCCGAAACGCTCTTGTGACTTCCAAACACAACCAGAAATCGTCCTAATTCTTCCCAGTAAACTTCTGAGTCTTCGTAATAAGACATTCGTGCGACCTAACTACACATTCTGATACTTCTTTATATGTTCTCGCATGATTTCTTACAATGATGTATCCTCTTACTTTCTTCCATGCCTTCCTAGCACACATAATTGTGACGTCTCACGTCTTAGCACACTTCTGCGTCTTCCGGCACACTTCTTAATACCATCGGAGCCTTTATCTACCTAGTACTCTTGTATCTTTCTAACACAAATCAATATCTTTCCAACATACTCGTGTGTCTATCTGGCACATTCTTGCTTATTCCAACTCACTCTGAATGTGTCTTTCCAACACACTCCTGTGTGTTGAAAAGAAGTGGCCTCTGCAATGTTTGGGGAATGTTTCCAGACAATTACATCGTATTTGCTGTGCCAAATATGTGGGTGTAGTTAATAGTAGATAATCTTGTACGTAAAATATAAATAGGAAATTTTTAAAAATCTAACCGCAAAATTCTCACGGGCAAAAATTGGCGTTGTCCATGATTGGCCTTCATGGTGGTTATAGCTACAAGTAAACATTAAACAGGTACATCGTTTTTCTCGTGTAAAATAAGTGGGTTTAGTGTATTTCCTGTATAGATCAAAATTTCTAAATTTGGTTCTTTGCCCAAAATTCCCACGTTAAAAATGGGCGTGGCCAATTATTGGCCTCAGCGATAGTTATAGCCAAAAAATAACAGTTGCATCGTTTTTATCGTGCAAAAATAAGTGGGTTTAGTGTAAAATCTTGCCTGTATAGCTCAAAATTTTTAAACTTGGAGTTTTGCCCAAAATTCCCACGTTAAAAATGGGAGTGGCCAATTATTGGCCTCAGCGATAGTCATAGCCAAAAAATAACAGTTGCATCGTTTTTCTCGTGCAAAAATAAGTGGATTTAGTGTATAAACTTGCATGTATAGCCCAAAATTTTGAAATTTAGATTTTTGTCCAAAAATCCCATGATAAAAATGGGCGTGGCCAATTATTGGCCTCGGCGATGGTTATAGCTAAAAAATAACAGTTGCATCGTTTTTCTCGTGCAAAATTAAGTGGATTTAGTGTATAATCTTGCCTATAAAGCTCAAAATCTTGAAATTCAGATTTTCACCAAAATTCTCACGGTCAAAAAAGGGCGTGGCCATATCTCGAAAAGTGCCGACCAGATTTTAGGGGATTTTGGTTTGGTGACTCCTGGGACCATAATGAATCGAAAAAACACCCTAAGTCATTGCTCCAAGTTAGTTCCCTGACCGATCTTATTTTCGACTGGACTATGATGAACCCCTATACATCCAAAATCAGACATTTACACACTGTCAATAGAGCTGAGAGATCTATGAGTTTACAAACTCCAACACCCATACCCCAAACTGACTCTCTCTTACTCTCAAGGATAACGACCTTCTTGTGTTCTCGCTTCCCAGATTTCTTTCACCATGCTATAACTCCTGATGAAAGCATTACTGATGTTCGATTTAGTCTTACATTTCGTGCTCTTGCCCTTACAATATTAACTATACAGGCATTATTGGTGACTCAAACACCAGGATCTTGTATTTGGACCTGATAAGGGCAAGCTAGGTCAGTGGCTTCCAGGGTTTAGGCATAAAGCATCAAAATCAACAACATTCTGACCCATTCACCATAGGCCCATGCCGAAACATTGTATTAAACGTGGGGCTTAACGACATCAAGAAGACAATCCAAAATCTCCAGATTATCTATGTAATCTATATGATAGCAAAATAAATGCTATCTTGAATATTTATCCTAAGACAAAGATTTATATCAGTCTGCTTTTACCTACCAAAAGTACCAGCTTAAACTACAAAGTAAATGAATTGAACAAAGGTCTGAAAAAGCTGGCTTCTAATCACAGAAATATCACTGTAATTGAGCACAATAATTTGGTTGACCAGTTTGGCTTCCTCAATCCAGTCTAGGTAGATTTAAGAGAGTTCCAAATTCTAATGACCACATTCATCTTGGGCCTAATGGAGTTAAGCGTTTTGTCATGAACCTTAAAGGCGTGATACTACAGGAAATCGTCTTTGACAGTGAGGAGTGGTGATAAGTTCATGCCTCTCCCTTCCCTAGAGCCCCTCAGCTGGTTTCCCATCTTCCAGCCACAGCAGCTGGTGGCTCTTACCAGACCTCCCCCAACCCCTCTCCCCGGATCAACTTAGAGCTCCCTACCCCAAGGGAACCCGTCCCCATTGGTCCACCTGGTCTAGCTTTAGTATTGGACAGACTATTTTAGTTTAGTAATAATATAAAGCTTTAATAAGAAATTTGGTTGTGTTTACTTATGATAGATGTCATCCATCGTTTCGAATTATTTAGGCACAATATGTATAATTATGAAATAATCTTTTTGATATTGTTTCGTTAATTCACAACACCTATATGCACGCCATTCTTCGGTTTTGCTGTGCGACACAACCCTTTCCAGGATTTTATCTTCAGGATATGGATCATATATCTCAATGGTGTGGAAAAGCGTCCTAGGACCACTTTAGCTTCCATCATTGCGAACTTTTACCGATGCAGATTCTGGTCCTGCAGTAAATGGAGTGAAGGTGAACGGCTCAATACTAACAGATGGTTCGAATCTGTCGGGTTCAAACTTGAGTGGGTCCTTCCAGTACTTTTCTGACACTTGGATACTTTCTATCGGCAAGAGAACAACAGTTCCTGCAATGGGAAATTATGCAAGGATTGCAACATATAGCATTGGTTATGGAAACTTGGAAACATAACAGGGAAAACAATTGAATCATTTTTGCATTTTTAATATGTACTCTGCAGTAGCTAATAAGCGGGGGGGTCAAAATAAGCGTACCGGGGTGTAGGAGATATGCAAACGGGGGAGGGGGGGGGGCGGGTTGTCCAACCACCCGTGCCACTGGAATAACAGTACCGAGAATCTGCACATTTACGTACGATAACTGTACACTATAATTGTTGAAGTGGAATGTAACCTTTGGGAATGAGGGTCCCTTCGACAGTGACATCACGCTCCTGACACACCCTCGACGTCATCTGAGCGGGAGGGTGTAGTCGCAGAGTCTCCTTGATGCACTGCTCCAGGTAGATTAGCTTAGGCAAGTCGTCAAATTCAAGATTATCCTTGTCTCCGAATACCTCAGCAATCTGAAAATTAAATGTCGTGATTTCGTGAATTGAAAGGTTATGTAAGTATACAATTTACATTTTCAAAAATTAATTTTTATACAGCAAACCATTTCCAGTGAAAGTTTATGTAGGTCATGATTCTTCAAATTTTGATGTTGGATCACCATGTGGTGCGTGGCAGGGCCACAGACCACGGCCCACAACCATTTCCAGAAAAAATACAGTAAATTATGGGTGTACACTGTACATGCGTCTATGTCGCTAAAATTCTCCAATACAATAGCCCGTTGGACAGGCATTCAACTCACCTCTGACTTAACCTTCCGAAAGATTTCTGGATTTTTGAGGAGGTACCATATCAGTATTGCCATGGTGATAGCTGTGGTTTCCATTCCAGCGATAATAAAAGTGAAGAAATCGTCCAAAACACCCTCAATTGAAATATTGAAGGAAGAATTAATATTTCCTGAAATACGTATGGTGTTTAATATAGATTACAATTAATGTCTTTTTTAAGTCCGCAGTTTTCGCTGACAATTGCCATGATGCTGTGATGATTGGCACTGCAGCATCATATTTCAAATCATAACCCAATACCCATGTTCACGACATTTTTACAACATTTTTGTATGGAACAATTACCTCTGATAATATGATCCAGCATTGATGTGGACCTGCCCTTGTCATTTTCATTATTCTGAAAATCTTGCATCTTTTTACATATATGTTCCTGCATAGCATCTCGTAGAATATCACAGCAGTCTTTCAATGCCCTCTTTTCTGATCTGTATTTCCAAGGTATCCAATAATCCAACTTGTTCGATGCGCAGGTTTCAAGACCAGAAAACACCAGATGAAGCTTCAAATATTGGTGAATTCTCATTGAGGATGAATTCATGGTCCCTGAAATCAAAGCCCAGTACATACTATCTCCAATGCAACTCTCATCATTACATTATATATGTCAATGGGCTTGTCTTCGTGATGATTGTTAAGTAGCTGGCAGAGTTTCTTTGCACTCACAACCATGTCATCCATAAGATTCCTTAAGAATTGGGATTTGAAAGCAGGATCCATTTCTTCCGTTTACGATGCCAAATTTCTGTCCCTACATCAGTCAGCAAACTTTCGTCTCCAAAAATTCTAACTCCATTCACATATTCCAGGTCATAGCGCCTGGGTTTCTTGAAAAGTGAGTGATCCATGTAAATGTTGGCAACAAAAGGCACCCTAATAGAATAGATCAAATTCCTAAAATCGAAGAAGAAACACAGTGGTGTCTGACTCCAGTGATTTTCTCATTTTCTCAAAAATTGCACTATAGTCGAAGCCATCAGAACCAATTTCTTTCATCATATTCTTGAAAAGGATGGTATGCCCAAAGATCCAATGCCATGTAAGGGGTAGAGGGTGGTAGGGAATTTGGCTGTATTTCTTCCTCCCAATGAATGTCACAATGTGGGCATACATGAGGGAAAGAAAGCCACAGATTATCAGGAGCCAGAATAACAGCATTGTCACCAAACTGCTCCTGACATATAAGGTACCTGAAGCGTTATGTTTGAATTCAAAAATCCTAAAAAAAACAAAAAAAAACAAAAGACTATGACTTTTCTCCATCTTTTTCGACATTTGAATGTTTACAAGTGTATTATTAACTTATTAAGCGTATTAAACATGAAACACACAGTCGCACATATATACCTCTGACTGATTGATTTAGAACAAATTCTAGAACAACAAAACGAAGCATCATGACACGGGAACAGAGCAGGAAAGATACAGATACAGGCGCATTCAGAATATCAAGATCACATTCTTGGGAAAGCAAAATGGAGTTATAAATAGAAAATTCCAATGAAATAGATAATAATCTATAGTGATGCAATTCACTAATTCAACAGAAAATTCCAATGATGATAAATATTGATGCAATTAAAGCTAAATGCGATAGAAAAAAGGAGGAACAAACATGAAACATGATTTAATTTGGAGAAGAGAGCCGACAAACCGACTCACGTGTGGCCTGGCACGGGGCAGTCAGGATACTCTTTGATGTGGAGATAAAATCAGATTAAAAAGATTGTTTCCGGGAGAATCTTGCCAAAAAAACAGGGGCACAAGAGGAAAGGGTGGAAATCGCAGTAGAAAAAGGAAAATAGTTAATAGATATAGAAATACATGCATATAAAAATAGTTAATAGATATAGAAATACATGCATATAAAACATGAGTAAATGTAAACAAATGTAAACGGAATGAGAACAGAACAAGAAGAATAAAAAATCTGGTTGATTCCAATTTCCAGAAACAAAATGAAAATAATAATAAGAATAAAAATGGGTTAAAACAAGCGAGAGTCGGTTACAAAGAGAACAAAGCACAACCGCGCGCAGCGCTATCAATATACCTTTCATGGTACAAATAATTTATGGTAACTTCTAAAAAATATTCTAAAAAAGTAAAAAAAACGACGTTAAAGAGAAAATTGATTGGATACTTATGTTTGAACGTGACTCTCTGGGGCGTTGTCTGTTAGGAAGAAGGTAATAGGAAGATAGAGCTGCAGTCCAAGAGCCACGAACACGACAAAACAAAAAGTTCCTCCACCCCCGTCTTTCGGTAAAATTTAGAGAGAGGGGAGAGACACAACGAAACAAAAACAGCCTAGAGATGGATCCCTAGTTAATATAATAATAGGTAGAAATAAAACTTTGGTCTCATGGACAACTCTATCTTTTAAACCCTTCTTCCCTCTACACTATTACGTTTCGCACAATGATGATAAAAACTATCGTGCATTAGTTGATTTAACGAATAGAATCACGTTATTTCAACTCATTTTTCTTCTGCAGTAAAGTCAAGAGATATTTTAATCTACGAACTACAGTACAGAAGTGCTGTAGTCCGATCCATCCATATCTTGTTACAAAAGGCAAACAAAGGTGAAACACAAACAAATATGAAACACAAACAATTCAACTTCCTGTGACCTGTCTTTGTGTATATCCGCATGCCATTATATAAACAGTTGATAATGTTACTTATTAGGTGAAATATGTGATTTGTTGATATACAATGCTAAAATGAAGATATGCATTGCATATCTATTTACTGATTTATTGCATACTAGCAGGCCCGTTGGGCCTGCAAACACACAGCTCACTCGGCGCTGCTACGCAGAACCTCGTTCGCAAATTTTGGACATGACCATTCAAATTGATTGTATACTTTTTACCGCATCAAGTATTCCAAATTCCAATCGGTTCAAAGTTCTAGTTACGTGAGTAACAAAATGTAATATTCAATTTCATGAAGGAGCAGAGTGAAAAAATAGTTCAACGGTAAGTCTCAGTCGTGCTAAACCATGTGACTTTTGTTCCGTTTTGATTGCAAGATTATGTTAACTCTGACAACTGATTCTCGTACTGAAATTGTACAATTTTGTTTTGTTCACATTTATTCATATCAGGCCAGGAACTGTCTTCGTAATCTGCTTCATCTATATTCGACTAAATTATACACATTTGTAAAGCACAGATTGCTCTGAACATTCAATTTCAAAACTACAGTTACTACTGAGGTCACTGACTAAGCATTGATCATCGACCGACCTCTGCCACAGTTTTACGAAAACTATCCATCTGAAATATCCTCCGTTCTTCAAGTAATGCCCATTCTCCATCTTGAGATCTTGATCTTAAAGTAAAGAAAACGTCAAATTTTCAAAATCTACAGTTAAGCATTAAACAGTAGAAGCGTAATAGAAAGCACTCGCATAGAACTGATCATAATCTGCACCTGCACTAAAATTGGTCTCCATAGCAACAGCACCAATATGCACCACTGCGCCTTAGTTTCTCTTGTATTGATAATTTCTTGGCAAGCTCAAATTTAATTGTGTACGGAAGCACAAACAGACATAATTAACGTGCTCTTACGGAATTATAAGTAAGATTTATTCACTTAAATTAATTTCCATGATGTTTCTCTTTTTATAATTTTCAACTGGTCTGTTCTGTAATGGTCTGTTCGGAATGCCCCAATTTCCCACATATAAAGTTGCAGCAAAGTCAGCCATAAAAAATGTTGAAACGAAGGAACAGGTCCATTTTAATAAGAATAAGAATAAGAATAAGAATTACAGTCTTATTACATAAAAATACTGTAATGTCAGACCGTTAGGTAATCAAATTAATGATTACCTAAAAAATAATAAATTAAAATTAAAAATCAGACCCTGAAAAATATGTATAAGGCAAAGTAGCAAAAACATATCCCCTAGAAAACAAATGGAAAAAGTCCACTCTCCAAAAATAAACTTAATGTCAAGTCCAAAATGCCAATTGTCAGTGACGCTGGTGAAAAAGTCTATCTTGGGGGTGGAGGTGATGTTCCTTCTTTTGTAGCCGGGTGATGATATTGAGGACTGTTCTTCGTCTTCGAGAAGCTGATGATCCGATCCTTTCTGATGATGTGATAACTCTCCGGTTCTTCGTTGATTTTCCTCCTCAGATTGTGAACAAGTTCTCTGTGAGCTTTCCTCTCTTCTTCAGATCTGTCTGGTCCGATGTACACTGAGTCGTATTCCTTGTTTCCTCGTAACAGATGAGATCTCCTCAACGTTGTCTCCACGAAACTGGCGCTGCTCAATGTTACCTTAACAGGCTTGGGCGCTGAATTCGGCTCGGTTCGCCCAATCCGTTCACAGTTCTCGATATGTGGCTGTTCACCAAGCTGCTTCAACAGACCAGTCACATTAGTCTTGAGGCTACCCTTCTCTTCAAGTCCAAAGATCATGATGTTCTTTCTCCTAGTGCTATCTTCTGTCACGACTTTTACTGCTTCCTTCACATCTTGCACTGTGATTTGATCCAAATCACCCTTAGAACTCTCCTTCTGCAAACAGACAGCATCTCTATAACTCTTTATCTCCGTCTGCAGCGATGACTGAACCTGTTTGATCTGCTCCCTGCTTCCTTCCATCACCTCCTTCTTGCCTTCTATCACTTCCCGCTGCAGCTCAATAATCATTGACTTGTCTCCTAGCGCCTGTTTCTGCAGCTCGTCAACTTCCACTTTCAGCTCTTCAATCTCCACTGTCGCATCTCGAATCAAGTTCCTACTTATTCGCAAATTATCCAATGCTCCAACCAGCCATGATGCGATGGTATCTTTGTCAAGTCTGGAGAACATTCTTGGTTCCAGCTTCAAGATCTTTTCACATTTGACAGCTTCTAGGATAGTATCAAAAGAATCCTGTATCTCATTTAATATAACAGCATAAGTCACCGAAAGTTTGCAATATTTCCGCAACACGTATAGTTTTTATCAAGATAGCATGCTTGATTCCACACTGAAGAGTGATAAGAATAGTACAGTTGCTGAACTGGTGATTTGAGCGACATTGCCCTGGCCCCTACTAGTTACTACCCCCTCCGCTGTGTGCAGAACTTCACTAGTGGCATTAGCAATGGTAATACCACTACTGACAGGAGGAGGGGGACTGCTACCGCCCTCCTTCCTGCAAGGCCAGGGCCTCTTCATGCTTTGCTTCTTAGTGCACACCACAAACTGCTCCAAGTTGAAGTTCAGTTCCACCACGCTGTACCCCTTCTCGCACTCAATCCTAACGCTGGCACCTTCCCAGAAGAGCGGCAGCTTGTCAGGATTATCCACCTTGCCGTGGCTCACTGCCAAGTCCTCGACCCGACACACTGTCCTCGCTGGGTAGGGTCGGTATATCCGGACCCCAGTCAGCATGTCCACTGGGACGGGGAAGGAGGTCTCGGCGAAGTCTCGGAACGAGGGTTGGAACTCGGTGCCGTTAAACTGCAACCTCTCCAACGAGTGCAACATCGCGGTCTCATCACGAGAGACGAGGTAAGTCTGGTTGAACAACTCAATGCCAGTGTCGGTTATGATGTCGTATTCTACTAGTTTTTCCACGGTTTGACGGCTCATGCTGATGCAATTCATGGTCGAGGGACACGCACCCTCCCGAAAAGCAACTGTTGCAAGGGAGCTGCTGTTGCTACACCCAAACCCCGGGTAATCAGGGCGACCCATTCCCCGCTCTTTGTAGGCTTGACGAATGCGGACCACATTGTGGCTCCCGTCAAACGGCCTGGTTTTAAGGGGTTCTAACTGCCACAATTCGGCTCGGGAGCAGTCAGTCCACACTACAGAATTCCAGAACATTCTCTCAGCGCTCAGGAAACACTTACTTACACTAAGACATTTGTCCCATGAGTCTCCCTTAGAGATGTGAACTCGAGTAGGCTGGTCGAATGGCTTGTAAATACCTGGACTGAAAATATCTCTGAGTTGAGGAGGCCATTCCAGGCACCGTCTACTGAAACTCTGGGACGGCGCCTCCAAATCCACCCCTGAGCCAATGGTGATGTCGTTATCGTCATCGAAGAGCAGACAGAGGTGTTGTTTTGGCTGGAAGGAAAAGACCTTGCAATTCCAGATGTAGATACAGTACTTGTAACACTCACTTAGCCCAGCCGGGGTAGGGAATCTGTGCAGGAGGTGTGTCAGGAGGTAGGAACTGGGATCCTGACAGGTGCAGTGCAGATTCTCACCCAGAAAACGGTTCACATCATAGGCATTCTCTACTGACGGTACATCCCCCTTCGGAAATATCAGATTGTCATCAATTTCTTCTTGCAGGTATTCTTCTTCCTCGATGAACATTGGTTTTGAACCATTGGGTTGCGATTCTTTTTTCAGCGGAGTGTTTTCTCCTTCCCATACAAGGGACTCACAATCAAAACAAAAGAATGTAACGAGCAGCGTTAGAGTCATTCTGTGGAAAGATACTCTCGAAATCAGGGTCTCTTGCATTGCAGCGACACGATCATACAAGTAAACAAATGGTAGTGCGCGATATCACAATCAAAGGTTGGATGTGCTCTTCTTGACGTGTAGATTTCTTTCACGAAGTTAAGGAACAAGCTTTATTTCTAAGAAATATAGCTTAAGGTAATTTAACTTTTCTTCATAAATATATACTTGGCCAATTAACTGCTTGAATAGGTGCAAACTCATAAGCTTAAGTTGCAAATTATAATTTTACAATAGCTTAGCTGATAAGAGAGATGTCACATACTCACATATTACGTCAGCACTTTTTTGGTCAATTTTGACTCCCTCCCCCCGTCTGTCAGCATTTGTCATCATTGGCTGACCCCCTCCCCTTGCTGACGTAAGCATTGATCAAACCCCCCTCAAAATTATAAAACAAACTAGAAGGCCCGTTGCCCCGTTGGGCCTTCTAAGTCACAGGACACCCGAGCCTAAAGTAAGCAAAATTGATGGCTCACAACGCGAATTTCATAAATAAAGACAAATTATAAAAATGACACAAGCAAACGTTTTTGAACGTATATGAAATTGAAATATGATCAATTGCGTTTTTTCAAAGTTTGAAAGTGTCCACTGTTATTTCGAATACTATACGTCATGATGCAATTTTTTGTTACTGGGGGTGGGGGTGCAACGTTACAAAATTACTAAATATTAACATAGGCTTTGAAAATGAATAAAAAATAGTTCAAATTTTAGTATTTTACGATTGCTAATTAACATTATGGACACAGTAAATAATACGAGCTTATCTATGGTTTATTAGAACATACTCGATTCGGAGGAAAGATTGGCAATAAATTTGAATCCAGGCTGTTGAAATTAAAATTTTCCCCATTTTTACAGTTTTATCTATTATTGAAACCCACTTCTAACGTAAGTAAATACGAATTCCTCCTTCCGTCAAATTTTCGCAGCAAATCATCGAATTTCTTTCTCGAAAATGAATTTAAACAGTTGCAACGCTTCCAAAATACTAAATTACGAAATGGCAGATTCTTCGTCAAAATGCAGGTGCAGTTTTGCGCGCGCTACAACGTAGTCATAGCAACGCGCGCAACTGAGGAATGAAGCTTATATTTCGGTTTTGTTTTTCGCGACCCTTTTTCCAACTTTGAGCATTAATTGCGGGAAGTCTAAAGCCTAAATTCAAAATAAAAAATACCGGTCTTAGGAAGACACCTTTTCCCTACCACTCTGCAAAAAATCGCGGTTTTTCAACTCCTAGTGTGTCAGATTTTCTGGGAGAGCGGAGGCTCCTACCTTGAACTACCTCTCTCGATTAAAATAATATACTAGAAGGCCCGTTGGGCCTTCTAGGTCACAGGACACCCGGCCCACAGGACACCCGAACCTAAAGTACGCAGTATTTTCAAAATTGATGGCTCACAACGCAAATTTCATAAATATTGATAAATTATAGAAATGACATAAGCAAACGTTTTTGAACGTATAATATGAAATTGAAATATGATTAAGTGCGTTTTTTTAAAGTTTGGAAGTGTCCACTGTGATTTCTAACACTATAAGTCATTGATGCAATTTTTTGTTACTTGGGCTAGGGGTGCAACGTAACAAAATTACGAAATATTTACATAGTCTTTGAAAATGAATGAAAAATAGTGCAAATTTTACGATTGCAAATTAACATTGAGGACACAGTAAATAAAACGAACTTATAATGGTTTAAGAACATATCAAGGTTTCGATTCGGAGGAAAGATGGGCAACAAATTTGAATCCAAGCTCATTGAAATTAAAATTGTCCGCATTTTTATCTATTATAACCCACTTCTAACGTAAGTAAATACGACTTCCTCCTTCCGTCAAATTTTCGCAGCAAATCATCGAATTTCTTTCTTTAAAAAATTGTCGCCTTTTTCACAATGGAAAAAAATGTTCAATTTTTACCTTTTCTCCTAAGCTCCTATAACAACAGTGATAAGAGTTGACAATGTGCTGTCGTAAACTTTTTACCGAACTCAAAAATTCCATTAAGAGCGTAAATTATTAATTCAAACAGTTGCAACGTTTTCAAAATGCTAAATTACGAAATGTCAGATTCTTCGTCAAAATGCACGTGCAGTTTTGCACGCGCTACAACATGTAGCCATAGCAACGCGTGCAACTGGTGAATGAAGTTTATATCTCGGTCTTGTTTTCCGCGACCCTTTTTCCAACTTTGAGCATTAATTACGGAAAATCTAAAGCATAAATTCAAAATAAAAATACCTTTCTTAGGGAGACACCTTTTTTCTACCATCCTGCAAAAAATCGCGGGTTTTCAACTCCTAGTGTGTCAGATTTTCTGGGAGAGCGAAAGCTCCTACCTTGAACTACCTCTCTCGATTATAATAATAGATTATGGTAGTTTCGGATCCAAACAATGGGAATAAAATATCTATCAGGTGTGTCTAATCTTGATAGATTCGTTTGAGATAAGCATTAAGCAGAATATGGTTCTACTCGTTTCAGATGAACCACAATTTATCATCAAATGGCCTGTCACGTGCCTAGAAAATTTTCGAATAAAGATATCATATTGCAGAAATAAAAAAGGTAGTTCAAAACAAATATTATGGAAAAACGTCTGGAAATCGTATCCTTACTCCTTAGGATGCGAAAATTTCAAAAAATTTTGCTGACGTCAGCATAGTTCAAACCCCCTCTCTCCCCCTTGTCATCATCTGCCATCGTTTAGAACCCCCCGTCGATGATGACGTAATATGTGACGGCTTCCATAAATAATGAACTTCAAGGCATGAAACGTATATGAAATGACCGAAGCTTCAGCGTGGGCCATTTTTAACCTTTTACCAAAATTTGCCAAATGAAAGCTTACATCGATATTTGGGCACAAAATTCTGGCTAGAATTCAACTGAAAGCCAAGATCCTGCCCTAAATTGAAAGTGCTTAAGTTCAATATACCACTACTTTTATCTTACTTATAAAACCACCAAAACCGTTGGCAGTTGGCGGGGTAACCGCTCGACCACTCGTGGGTTTGGATGTGGCCAGTCCATTATTACACATCCATTTTTCAGTTCGAACCTACGTAACTAAACCTCAAGCAGTTCATAACAATCTAACTCTAACTTGGAATTATATTGGAATTATTATTTATTAGCAAAATTGAGGTTTTTCTTCATTTCTACAACTCATCGATGTGAAATCACGTGCTGAAATACAACAACCGGGTTCAATTTCATGTGCTTTAACCGTATCCCGGTAACAATTCGTTGTCGTGACTGCCCAATGTAAATCCAGTTCTCATGCCAAATGGAACTTAAGCTGAGCATGAACAGTGAAACACACCACAAATACCTGAGAATGGTAGGTGTTCTGTTGGTTGAAGGTCTCGCCCAGCTCTTCCAGCAGCAACTTGAACTGATCAGCTTTGCCCGGATGGAGGTAGATAAGGGCGTTTATCTTCCCCTCGACTTCGCCCCACTTCCTACCCAAGTCAGCGCCCTGCTTGAACGCCGTATCGAACCCCTCCTGGATTCCTGCCAGAGATAGCGAACACGTTACAGTGGCAAGGGTTTTGCTAGTGAACATGTTACACAGTCAGCCTTAACATTTCTAACAACAGTTCATCAACAGGCCGTCTTATAGAAATGTCTTCAGTCATTGAACATGAAACGTGGAATTGGAACTCGCTGGACACTGATTATGCAGAGCAATTTTAACTGGCAACCGTTATTCCAAGATATTATGGTGGTTACGCTTAGTTGACCGAGAACAATTAATACAGGAATGAGGAATTAAACTTATCAAGAATTATAAATCCAATGTAGAAACAAACCTGTCTGTTTACCAGCGAGGAATCCATCACTGTAGCCCTGTTTTGAGATGTTGCTCTCCATTCGTTCCATCTGCACATCTACATCTCTAGCCAGAGTTTCCCCTTGACAACCTTCTAAGAAATCTGCCATTTCCTATCGGAGGCCGGGAATCAAACAGAGCTTCAGTCATGGTTCAGTGAAGAATGAAGATGGAGGGATTCACAATCAAGAAATACGACTAATTCTAATAGTAAAGATATTCAGGGAAAATATTCTGAATAGAGATCGACAAAATAATTCGATAAATATAGAAAATTGAAAGGAAATGACCGTAGAAATGACCGTGTAAATAATTCTTTCATATCAACAAAGACAGACGAATTTTAAAAAGAACCTCAAAAAGTCTAAGTAGTTTAAACTGTGTGCATAGATGCTAGAAATTGTTCAAGTAACAGAGGGTTCCCAAAGATAGTAAGTTGACCACGGTCCGCAGTTGACGGTCACCACCTGGCGTGCCAAAGGTGTACGTGGTAAGACGTTCTCCCAAAACACAGCCTCATTCTCATTCAGTGGGCCACACTGACCGTACTTGTTAGCTCCACACACGTACAAGTCCTTGTCTGAAACACATATCACGATAATATAGAGTATTGTCAGTTTGTTCGGCTGGATAGGAGAGGGTATGTAAAGATGTAAATAAAAAAGTCGGTTATAACAAATGCCAGAGAAGTTCCTTTGATGATCAGAAATCAGAATCAATCATGTTCCAGCACTTCGCCTATTTGGGTCCGAATACCTATGCCCGTGCGTTGGGGTGCAGGAAGGTTCAAACTTAGAAGTATTCAGTATCGCATGTTATCATAGATTTATCATAGACCTGTAGTTAGGAAGGCCGTATGGCTCCTTCCACAGGACACAGCACTGATATCAGTATCTTCATCGAACAGTAACACTGGATCAGCTTCCATGGAATTTCCTGGAAGGAAGTACACTTCATCAAATTGAAAACATGTGAAGGAAGAACTCAAATTTCTGGCATGCAAAGATTCATGCAATACTTTTTGAAGACGTTTTAGATTTTGATCAAACATTTAGCCTTTTTCTCTTGATGGAAATCATTAAAGTTCTTCTCTGCAGGTTTCTGCTTTTGTTCTAATATTTTAGTGTTTTATTCGTTGATAAGATATATTTCATATTTATAAGACTATTTAAAATCCAACAGGGTGACTCTTATCATCAAATTAGCAATATAATGGGTTCAATGAATGTCCAAACTTCAAAATTATTGTTAAACAATATTTCATTTAAGCTGTAAAGGCATTGCAAATAATGAGAACTTAATTGAATTTACTGAAATAAAAACTTGTCAACTTGTCAGTTAGTGCTGCATGAATGATTACTATGTAATAATACAAGTCAGATTATGTGATAAAATACAACTTATATGAAAAAAATAATGTTCTGATTTATCATCTCTATCATGCATGGTTCTGTTATTTATTTTCATAGTTCTTTTATACATCTAAAATTATGTTTGATATTGATTAGAAAATAAAATATATATACCTGAAAGAGTCAAGACTTTTCAATCGTTTTGGAAATTGAGCAAGAAATTTGAAGACTCGACTATTTATTTATTGATTCAACATAGTATTTTGATGTTTGATTTTATAATTGCTGTCGTTTGTTTAGCCTTTCCTCGATCGTGATTCTGCGAATTTAAATGTAACTCATCTACATTTATTATAATACAGGCGAAGGAAGTTTCAGAGCTGTGTATTTGGAGTCTTATTCAGTTACTTCACAGAGATGTATGTATGATATAATTGATATGCGACAGATGCTAATTGCTAGTATCTATTATATCTATCATGTTGTTTTGTAGATTGTACTTCTATAATTTGGTAATATTCTAAATAACCTAATGTTGTTTTATTCGCTGCACAACGAAACGTGTTATGCCAATAGAAAACTTTCTATTGGCATAATACGTTGTTTCGTTGTATCATGAACGAAAAAAAATGAAGCTGGAAGTATGAACAAATGCAGTATTTCATCAATCATCGATTCGGTGTATTAATTCTAGATATAAGTGCATGGTCCAGTTTCACCTAAGATAAACTGATATTAATATCATTGCTGTGTTTCTTGGATTATAAAAGAGCATCAATTGTTTTATTGATCAGTCATTATTCCTCTAGAATGTGATATGATGTGAGTATCCTCCCTATTCTCCGTCAAAAGTTATCATGTCCCTCAAGGATGCTGCCCGGAAAATCATCATTGAGGACATGTTCCGTCCTCTGCATATCAGAGGAGAGTGGAAGGTTCGTGAATTGTGCCCATATATATAGTTTCATATTTAATATCTCAAACAAGCCACATTATTCATGCTGGATCATGAATTATAGTCAACATTTTGAATGGTTCATGATTTAATATGATATCAATCGAATTTCGATGTGTTCTAATTGAAAATATAAACGCTACTTATGTCTTAATATACATTATTCTAGGTTCTTGTTGTGGACAGCCTGGGTAAGAAGATAATATCAACGTGCTTGAAAATGAAGGATATACTTGATAATGGTATCACTCTTATTGAGGTTAGATGCAACTTTCGATTCTATGTTCAATGTAGTAATTTTGTTCGTTTCATAATCTATTTGATTATGTAGTGTTTTTCGAGTAAAAGTTTGATAAGTTACTGGTCATTATTTAGACAGATTTGACTTATTAATGTAAACATGTATTGTTTCTCATGTAGGTGTCCTTGTTAACAGTCGATTTGATGGTGAGTCCTAACACCTAAGTGCTGTCCCTCAGCATTCTTATTCAGCTCAATTAATTATTCCATATGTTCCCCAGGACATCACGGTAACGAGACAACCCCTAACCTACCTGGATGCTGTCTACTTCATGAGACCTAACCAGGAGAACATCGGAAATCTCAAGAACGACTTCGGCGAGCCCCGAGTGAGTTGAAAAACGATTTATAACTTTATGATATTCATCCCGTGGACTCCCATTAGGTAAACTAATCGTAAGCTCCCCATTTTGTTAAAAGGTTCTTTTCTGAAACACGTTTCATACCATATTCAGTTTTTGACGCGTATTATCATGACTTCTAAGTTCTATCCTGTATCCCATTTCAACGATGTGTACCAATTTCCCAGGACAACCCCAGGCTGTACAAAGCAGCCCATGTCTTCTTCACAGAGATCATTTCGGATGAGCTGCTTGTCGAGCTGGCTAAGTCAGATATGGCCCCTTCCGTACTCACAGGTGATTTATAAGAATAAAATAAAAATTTCTAGTAGTATATTTCCTAATTTAGAACTTGAAACAATGAGGAGGTACATAACACCTGAGGTTATATTCGAAACAACGTACAGCTGATGGAACAGCTGTTAGCCTGTTGTTAGTGTGCGGTCAAAAATATTGAATTTCAATATTCTCAGTAGAAACTGTACTTAAAACCTAAGAAAATGTTTCTATAGAATTTGGTGAATAGTCATTGCAGTTAAGGAAACTGAATATTGTTCTTCCGTTCAATATTTTTCCTTATTCGATAACCGGACCTTCTAAGCACTACTACGGTAACGAGATGACGGACCAACGTCTGGAGGAACTTGCAGAACAGCTGGTAGGTGGTGTATAGTGGTGGGACATGACATACAGTCTTAATAGTCCAAACATGTCACACGTCCGTACGCTAGTTAGTGTTTCTTGCCTGAGAGATCCAAATTGTTGACTTTTGTTGTAACTTTGCTAAGGAAGTCCACACAGTGGAACTAGACTATGTCATTCTCAACCAGTGGCATGTCCACAGAACACTAGGTTGTTTTCTCTCGGTCTTACCACAGGGATCAAGGTGTCAATCTTCGGAGGGGCGCCCCGACCATTTGTTACTCCTGAGGCCACCTGGTACCAGGTAAGAGGGTTACTAGCCTGCTAGTAGTGCAACCAGGTGGGTCCCAGTAGAACTCTCTGCTGTTGAGAGTTGCCACCCACTCCGCAAGGTGATGTGGTGGTCCGTGGATTTTGCACCAAAAAAAAAGTCCAACACTTTTCCATTATATGCTATATCGAAATAATCATAATATCATGTCCATATATCTATGCCATGTCCATTGTAACAAGTATCGATATAGCTGAACCAAGCTCTGTTATCATAGAGTCATGCCCTACCACAGCATTTTAGTGTTGTTTAGAATACAGCCTGACGCATATGTGTGCAGACCAATCGATTACTGAAGGGCTCGAAAAAGAGGCACAAAATTGTGTGCTTTCGATGGAATCTAATGTAGAAAGTTGACGCGCGAACATTAAATCCGCACGTCTTTTTCGAGCCCTCCTGTAATCGAGCAGTCTGCACACATATTATATGTTAGTATGTTATGCCGATCAATTTAAGAACGGGATTTACTCGGCGAGTCTTGGCTAGCTCAACCAAAAAAAAAAAAATGTTATGCCGATCAGGTAACGGTATGCGCTACTCTTGACGACTCACCCTGTCCCAAAGTCCGGACTTGTAACAGTAATCTGGAGTGTGTCCGGAAACTAGCCAAGAAAGTCCAGGAAAAATTAGGTTTGTTCTCATTGATTCGGGATGTGAGTTCATTTATTCATTTCATGCTTGAAGGGCAAAGGACAATAGAATATTTCTCTGTCTAATGATACGTCAATCAAGTATGATCAAGCATCAACTTCTCAGTTGTTCAGTTAACAGTCTTGACACATACAGTATGCCATATTTGCATTTTTCTCAGATAAATACAGGGAAGCTGATCTGCTGACACCCAGCAATCGATCTCAGTTGATTATCCTGGACAGAGGGTTTGACCCCGTATCTCCTTTCCTTCACGACCTTACCTTCCAAGCCATGGCATTTGATCTTCTCTCTTCAGGTGGGTGATTCATAGCTTGACTTTCAAACTGAGGGAATTCGAACGCAAACTGGCTGTGGAGATATACACTTTTACGAGGCAATTGCATCATGTCACAAAACTGCTCCTTCGCTAAAGCTGTTCATTGAAGTTTTAGAATTCATATATCATCTTTTCCTGAATTATTTCTTGATGGATGGGTTATCTTTTTATCTTGCTTGTTTGTTTGCTTTGTATTTGTAAGTGGTTTCCCCTTTCAGCATCTGCAAGTAGTAAAATAGACCCGGTCAAATGTACGTACACTTATTCGGAACGAGGGGGCTCTTTGGACGAATCTAAAACAGAGGTAAGTCAAGATCATTTCAATGTATAAAACACAGTACAAAGTTGCAGTGATTCCATCAACTCATGTCTGTGTTTTTGAGTAAATGGCCTTTGGCAACTAGCTTAAATATTCAAAAGTAAAGAATGTAATATGCATATGATACATGGAATTTCGATAATTTCGATGTATTGGTGGAAGGTACAGCGTGGGCTTGATTTACCATGGATTAAGTTACAACTTTCAATTTTCATACTTACACAACTATTTGACCGTTGAGCAGTCTGTGCTATCATGATGATAAAATAGGAAATCACACGTCTTGACACTGCCGTAATCACACTTCTTGACACTACCTACCGTAATATCATGAAATAAAAAGGATGCCTCTCCCCCTCCAGCAGGGGCATTTGGCTTACACTCAAAACCTGTTAAATGTTTCATTTTGTTTGTTCAAAGCTCTCAGTTGATCAGAATGATCAAAATTTTCATGTCATCTGTCCAAAAAAGTGGGAGGTGGCTGCCTGTGTCGCCTCCCCCTGGCTACGCCCCTCCCTCCAGATCCTGCTGGATTCCAGTAACGAGGTGTGGAGGGAGTTGAGACACCTCCACATCAGCACCTGCATGCAGAACGTAAACAAGAAGGCCCAAGCCCTCTACAACAAGTACGCGGTATGTGCATTTTAGGGGTTTATATTTTAAGGGTTTATATTTATTAGGGGTTTATATTTTAAGGGTTCATATTAGCGTATAATCCTTTATAAACCTAGCCGATCCTTTAACAATACAATTAAACAATGTGTACAATTAAACAATGTGTACAAATTTAGCTTATCCATAGGATACCGAAATTGCACCTTCTCATTAACCAATTATAATAACCTACAATGACCAATCAGATAGTACTGATTGGTCATATCAGTAGAACCTGTGGGTATTAGCTAATGCATATTAATATATGCGCCGATAATTTATAATATTTTGATCTCAAGGAAAGCGTTGAGAATTGAGATGAATATTTTTGTATGATGTTCTGAATTGAGGGGCAGCCGATTAAAACCCCTCCGGGCCCCTCTGGTAGCTGGTTGTGCGTGATGACTGATAAATTACAGTCATTTTGAAACATCGCCAATTAGCCACATGGAAACGTTGGGCCATTTTGAAACATGATCTAGATCTTCCACTCTAAAGAGCTTATTAAATGTATGTCGTGTGTCGTGTGGCCTTATCCAATGATGAGGCCACAATTGGTTGTTACAGCTGTTGGAATAGAAGTTAAACCTTCAAAATAGATATCACGATACTGTGCCTCATCTCTTAAAAGTAAATTTAACTTCATTAGTTTCCGTAGAATTAGAAAAAGTTTCCGTAGAATTAGCGGAACACCGCTCGTGATTATCACGTGACCGTTATAACATTGTTGCAGGTGATTTTAAAACTCAGGAGCTACAATAGGCACACAGCTGTTTAATTATTCGGCCTTCATCTAAGCTCTATTATATTAGATAGATTAATAGACTTCTTTAATAGACGATTATCACGTGATTTTGGAAAGCTTCGGATAATAATTCTGTCTATCAGTTATTTCGTTTAAACTTCAACCCTTGAGTTTTTCAATAGACTTCATAACGTAACCGCATGCAAACATGAAAACTGCATGAAAACACTAAGCATGAGTAACTGTTGGATTCATGCCAACTGTGAACTACATGATTGTATAGAGTTTAGACATAAGACAATTTACTCATTTAGTAAAATGAGAGTGCCTGGTTGCCTACTTGGGGCCTAGTTTTGGCATACTTGGCATGATATTTTATTGACTGAAATAGTTTCCCAGGTATGTGTATACAATAGAATATAGGTATTTATAATGTACCTGTGTAACACGCCTTGCCTTCAGACTATCCGTGGTAACCAAGGAGCAACAGACGTCCACGAGATGAAGAGCATGATCAACAAGATGCCAAAGTACAAGAAGGAGGAGGCGGTCCTAACATCCTTCCTGAGGCTGGCTGAGGACTGCATGAAGGCCTACAGCAGTGGTGAGGAGTAACTCTATTTGTTCATTCTTCCATTCTTATCTCCTGGCGATGAACTCAGTATTTTCGGGAATGAAATATAAGTTATGGCTGAATCCGGACAAATTTGAATACTGCAGAAGGAATATTCCCTCGGCTTACCTTCCAAGATTTTATGAGTTATAGTCAGTACAAAGCCAGTAGTACAGTATAGTTGGTACACAATATTACTATGATGTTTACAGGCACAGTCGAAAGGGCAGTGAAGCTGGAACAAGATATGGCTACAGGCTACGATAGCACGGGGAATAAGATAGGTAATCTGATAATATCTCATGTAGATGATTTGTTTTCTGTGCGCTCACATGTGGGGTAATTTTCATTGTCCAGGTAAAGTGTCGCGTAAACGACTCAACGACTCAACGTTTTTGAACTGCTTCGAGTGAAGGCTCACTCAATTACAAAACAGAAAAAAAAAACTTGATCACGAAGGAACTAAGGTCTGAGGACTGAGACCTCTGTACTAAGTCCCTAAAAGTAAATTTCACCTCTGATCATTTATCACGTACTGTGACTATATCTGTTCTGTGGTGAGTAGATTAAGATATCACGTACAAGGCGTTTAAATGACATGTCTTCATGACCTCTCCCCGCAGAGGACAACATGCGAGCTTGTGTCCCGGTGTTTGTTCCCCAGAACAACGCTCCCATATTCACTCCTTACCAGAAACTCAGGGTGCTCATTCTCTACGTCCTCAACAAGAAAGGTTAGTTAAATGAAGAAAGAAAACAAGAATTGCGCCTGCCGCCGCATTTCTTGTGCCCGTTGTTCCCGTATGCAGGCGCTTAATTCCCTGTTCCCCGGGGCTGGTATCAAAAATGAGAACACGCCGTCATTTGATCATCGACCGTTGTCCGTCTTAAATCGGTCTAAACCTGTCGTGAGACTACTATACCAGATTTAACAGTGCGCGTAAAGGTTATATGAACAGACCTGACTATATACAAGTATACAGCTATGATAATAATTGTATAATCATATAGTTAATTATCATCCATTTGATTATATTCCACAAGTTTACGACTTTTTCATGCCCCAGGCCTGAACAAACACCTCACCAAAGACACGTTGTCTCGACTCATTGCTAAGGCAGACATTCAGAAGGAGGAGAAAGCTGTCAATAACCTCATTTCCCTGGGTATTGACATCTTCGGAACTTCCGACATACCACCAAGACAGGTAATATGATAACAGGTACTATGATAACATCTTCTCACTTCGAGAGCTCTGCAGATACCACCGAGACGAAGTCGCGGTGGTTGCAAAACTCGAAAAGTGAGAAGTTACTAATTATGGGGTATTACGATAATCCTCGACGGTTTGTGGTTCCATTTATTTCGAATCAAGGGAGCCGAGAAATTGATTATCACTATTCACTTCTCAGATATAACGCTCGTTATCTCATCCCCTGTGTTTTATCTCATCCCCTGTGTTTTATCTCATCCCTGTGTTTTATCTCATCCCCTGTGATCCTGTGTTTTATCTCATCCCCTGTGATCCTGTGTTTTATCTCATCCCCTGTGATCCTGTGTTTCATCACTTACCACTTGTAACCCTCCCCTCTTCAGGACCCTCCCAGGAAGGAACGTGACATGTCGGGACTCTACGAAACCTCCCGTTTTACTCCCGTAGTCATGGATATCATGGAGGCTGTGGTACATGATCGGAACCTCGACGCCAACCACTACCCCTTCTTTTCTTCTGATTCCCAGGTATTGGAAAATTACTACTGGTCCTTTGATCGTCTGTATCAAGGTTTTGTTACATATTTTTCCCTCCCCATTGGCCTTTTTGTGAATACAAAAAGGCAAATGAGAGGGTTGGCAGAGATCGTGGTTTTGGAAGGTGAGAAATAGGATATGTGTATATGAGGTTCAGATTTACAATACAACTACTGTAATTTCTGGAAAGTGCCCGGATTGCTCCTTTATAATATCATTCGCGAAAATGTCCCTCCCTCCGTCCCTCCGTCCCTCCGTCCCCATGTCACATAAATCTTCAAAATAACGAATTTCTTCACTCATGGAGCTGTCGGTTGTCAAAAGTATAAATCTTATAGGTTGATCTGGCCCATCCGTGCCGCATACTCCTAAATTATGATTTAATTTAGGCTGTTGAAGAATCTGTTCCTTAAAAAGTTAAAATCTTAGGTGTGAGTTGGGTGGTGGATTGGAGGAAAAGGCTTCGGTTTTGCACTAGGTTAAGTACCAAACTGCATAACTATTAGACTTTCTGCTGGATTCGACTAAGTTTGAGAGATACTATTCGCTGTGAAAGACGAATATTGTTTTCTGAATCAAGAGACAGCATTGAAACAGAAAACAAAAGCACGAAATTTGAAAATCAGATACTCAGATAAAAAGTGATATCAACTTAGTGTAAACATCCAAGAAAATGCATCGCGTGAATAAACGGTGACAAAATTTGATGCGAAACGTAAACCAATTCAACAAAATGGCGCGAAATCTACAACGAACTGAGTACAACAACGAACGCGCGCGCAAGAATTTAGAAGAAATGGCGTGCCAATTCGTGTTCTCGGTATCGCGTGCAGCACGTGCATCGGAACAATATTTATACTCTTATTACTTTATAACGACTGCGTTACGTATTATCTTATTATGATGCTAAGGTTACATCAAGCACCGCGGGGAGGGAAATTAAGCGCCTGCACACGGCCTACGGGAACAACAATATTTGTGTCGGTGCAGGCGCAATTCTTGTTGTTATAAAACCCTCTGACGTTTTCACCGGTGTCTCTAATACATAGAAGCTTGCCTGATCGGGCCCTCACAGTTAGTTTAGATCCTCGCTCTTCAAGTGCGGGTCTAAACCGGATACATCCCTCAGGCTTCAGGGTCGAGAAGTATCCCAAAATGGACATTGGATCCAATAGGCGCGTGACTATGTATTCTATTATTAACATGACATGTGCATTCGTAGTGAATAAATTTGTATTTATGATGAAGCGAGAAATATAAATATTCGCTTCGAATACAATGGCCTCGTGAAATTAAAAGCAAATGCTGTGCGCTATTCGAATACGAATGACTATTGTGTCTTGGAATAATATTTACTCTCACTTTGTACCACACGTATGGTATTGCCTGGAATTAAAATGTACATCAAATTATGAAACTTTTAGAAATTCAATGAATTACAGGAAAATTGCATCCTAATTTAGGTTATCTAATTTAACCTAATTTTAATCACCCTTATTAAAACTTCAACTTATTACTCGATACAAATGATAATTTATAATCTGCAGTTAATTAATTGTAATAATATTATGATTAATTGGTCACTTTGTATAACTGAGGTCTTGAGGTGTCGCCACCTCTGAGATCGGTGCCTGAAATTTCCACAAAACCGCAATTTGTACGCGTGTGATACTGATTTAACAGTATTTCCACGTACGTACATAGCGCCGCGCGATCGGAAATTTCAGAAGAATCCTCATTTCTCGAGGTGGCAACACCTGCGTAATAATACCTTAAAATGCAAATATTCTATAATAATATTCCGCTTTTTAGGTTATTGTGTATGCATAATATTCTAGGTTATTGACGGTATTATTATTGCACCAGCTACCTCTAGGCTCAATACATTACATTAGCTTTGCTCTCTTTTTTCACATACATTATTATGCATGTTTATGCAGTGCTGAAATCTTGCTCGCCTAATGCCCTAATGGGATAGTAATAATTGTGGACCATGGTTTCCATGCACATGGTGCTTATAAGACTCGGCTGCTCCTCGTTCCATATATGCACTGGTATATTAATTATGCGTTTTAACGCTGCCCTATACTCTGTAGTTACTTACAGTTATACAGTAAACAGTAGGTTATGTAAATTATCTCTTATATAATTTCGCAACCTCTGTTGTTTGTGCGTAACGGCGGAAACATCTTCGGAACGCGCGCGCATTACGATTTGTGCGGGTAACCATGGTGACACGTGCACGAAGAATTGCGCGCGCGCTCATTTCTGTTAATGGTGTTTTGATTACGTTGCGATCGGCGATCTCTAATAACTTTTGAACGGATCGGAATTTTCTGGTGCGGTAAGAAGTATTTGGTGAATTTGAAATTTGCGAACGAGGTGCTGCGTAGCAGCGCCGAGTGAGCTGTGTATTTGCGGGCCCAACGGGCCTGCTAGTCTTATATATAATTTCGTAAGAGCACGTGAATAATGTATGTCTGTGCTTCCGTACACAATTAAATTTAAGCTTGCCAAGAAAATATCAAGAGAAACGAACGCAAACGGGAGAAATGAGGTGCCGTTGCTATGGAAAACAATTTTAGTGCACGTGCAGATTATGATCAGTTCTATGCGAGTGCTTTCTTATACGTTGTTGACTGCTGCATTGTTGCGTTTGAAAGAACGGCGTGTTTACTGCGTTTTTCATTTGAAATTCAAGATCTGAAGATAGATGACGGGTTTGGCTGGCATCGTATTTCCTATAGCATCTCTTCGTAAATCTGTGGCAGACGTCGGTCGATTTGAATCAATGCTGAGTTGATGATAACGGAAAATGCGAATTTAGAGCAATTTAAGATTGACCAAAATCAAATCAAATCAAATATATTATGACAATAATCATCTAAAATACTCTTCTCCTTTAGTCTTACGAAAAATCAACTTATCTCAATTAATAATGTCCAAATTATTTCCTTTCTTACTATCCAGTATAAAGCCCCGTTGAATATAAATTTATGAACTTTTTCTTTGCAGCGAAAGGATTATCCATTAGATACTTATTCTGTCGGGCTTTATTTTCTAAATAGCTTGGACCCTCTATTTTTGACAATACTTCATCGGATACTTCCCAAAAATTTCCACTTCCCATGCTATTCTTATTCTTCTGCTTAAATTCCTCTAAGCCAACTTTAAAATCGTTAACTGATTTCGATAGCTTAACCTCATTGGGAAGCTTATTCCAAAAACCAACAACCCTATTTGTGAAAAATTTCTTAGATAAATTCTGCACTTTAACATTTCCTTTACTAATTCTACTATCAGAAACAAGTTTCAATCCAGACCTACTTACGTTTAACATATTTCCTATGCATGATTCACCCAAAAGGAAAATCAAATTGGATCGAATTTGGGCATAGCACATTGCGAATTTAGAAGACTGCTCTTTGGCGTGAATCAATGCTTAATTCAACGTTCAGTATGAGTACGATACTCGGTTTCAATTTTAGATTTAACTTCATCACACAACAACAAATTATAATAATCAAAACTTGCCCGGTTCAGCATTACTTAAAGTAACCCACGAATAATGTTAAATTTTGCTCCTTCATAAACTTTCTCTGCGCTTATTATTTGGTTCTATATTACCTAGCAGGCCCAACGGGCTTTTCTAGTAAGCTTATAAAGTTATAAGGCATGTCACTCACAGTAAATAGAGATCTCTGAATTCCTGTTGATAACAATGCCAGTCTATGAATATACTCTCTGTGTACCTACACGATAATGTTATCTTACACTGTACGTGAATTCTCGTCTACCGCTCAGTGTGTTTATCCTTCACATCACAGACATGTCGGATCGATATCGTGCTACAGACTTGCTAAACATACGATCAATCTTCTACGAGCTATTTCTAAACTGTCCCCTGTATTAGAAAGGACATCTCATGTGGTTGAAAAGTTTTCTTATGATATCAGAGAAATGTTCAATTATGATGAAGTTTGTTCATATAATTTGATCTCTTTTCTTCACCATCAACTTTTCATCATTCAATCTTATCTCATTAACTTTTCCAAGTGCTAGTGACATGCTTTTTTCCACATTCTGAAAGCTAACTTTTCCGCGAATCCTCACCGACCTTCATGGGGCGAACTCCACTTAGGTAGGTAACTGGTAGGTAGTCTCAAGACATATGCAGATGCTGTCGTTACAAGTTCTATGATGGCTCATCATAGTCCAGTCGAGAATAAGATCGGTCAGGGAACTAACTTGGAGCAATGACTTAGGGTGTTTTTTCGATTCATTATGATCCCAGGAGTCACCAAACCAAAATCCCCTAAAATCTGGTCGGCACTTTTCGAGATATGGCCACGCCCTTTTTTGACTCAAATGGGAATTTTGGTGAAAATCCGAATTTCAAGATTTTGAGCTTTGTATGCAAGATAATACACTAAATCCACTTAATTTTGCACGAGAAAAACGATGCAACTGTGACTTTTTGGCTATAACCATCGCCGAGGCCAATAATTGGCCACGCCCATTTTCATCGTGGGATTTTTGGACAAAAATCTAAATTTCAAAATTTTGAGCTATACATGCAAGTTTATACACTAAATCCACTTATTTTTGCACGAGAAAAACGATGCAACTGTTATTTTTTGGCTATGACTATCGCTGAGGCCAATAATTGGCCACACCCATTTTTAACTTGGGAATTTTGGGCAAAACTCCAAGTTTAAAAATTTTGAGCTATACAGGCAAGATTATACACTAAACCCACTTATTTTTGCACGATAAAAACGATGCAACTGTTATTTTTTGGCTATAACTATCACTGAGGCCAATAATTGGCCACGCCCATTTCTAACGTGGGAATTTTGGGCAAAAATCCAAATTTAGAAATTTTGAGCTATACAGGCAAGATTATACACTAAATCCACTTATTTTACACGAGAAAAACGATGCACCTGTTTAATTTTTATCTGTAGCTATAGCCACCATGAAGGCCAATCATGGACAACGCCAGTTTTTGCCCGTGAGAATTTTGCAGTTAAATTTTTTTAAAATTCCTATTTATATTTTACGTACAAGATCATCTACTATTAACTACACCCACATATTTGGCACAGCAAATACGATGTAATTGTCTGGAAACATTGCAGAGGCCACTTCTTTTCAACACACAGGAGTGTGTTGGAAAGACACATTCAGAGTGAGTTGGAATAAGCAAGAATGTGCGAGATAGACACACGAGTATGTTGGAAAGATATTGATTTGTGTTAGAAAGATACAAGAGTACTGGGTAGATGAAGGCTCCGATGGTATTAAGAAGTGTACCGGAAGACGCAGAAGTGTGCTAAGGCGTGAGACGTCACAATAATGTGTTCTAAGAAGGCATGGAAGAAAGTAAGAGGATACATCATTGTAAGAAATCATGCGAGAACATATAAAGAAGTATCAGAATGTGTAGTTAGGTCGCACGAATGTCTTATTACGAAGAATCAGAAGTTTACTGGGAAGAATTAGGACGATTTTTGGTTGTGTTTGGAAGTCACAAGAGCGTTTCGGAAGACGCAGGAGTATGTTAGAAAGTCACAAAAGTCAGTTAGAGAGCCATAATAGTGTGATGGAAAAATACAGTAATGTATCAGGTTTGCTGGAGTGAGTTGGAGTACACAGCATTGGTTTTAGAAGACACAGAATGTGTTTAAATGTCACAGGAGTGTCTAAGGAAGACCCAGCAGTGTAATCAGTACCTACTAGAAAGATTTAAAAATGGATTAGGAAGAACTCAGGAAGTATGGGTGTGTTGGGAAGTCAAAACAGTGTATCGGAAGACAAGGGATTCTTATAGGAAACCACACAAGTGTGTTCGGAAGATACAGAAAGTGTTTAAGCATCACATGAGTGTTAAAAAGTCACGTACGTATGTTAGGAAGATGCAAGAGTTTGTAAGAGAGTCACAGAATACATTTATAAGTGTTTTTAAAAGTCACAAGAATGTGCTAGGATGGTAAATGAATGAATTGGAAGACGCAGCCTTGTTTCAAGAAGACACAGGACCATGTTGAGAAGACAAAGAATTTATTTTAAGGTCGCAGGAGTGTGATATAAAGTTACAGGAGTGTCTTAGGAACACACAGGAGTGTGGTGGGAAGACACATAAGTGTAGTAGGGAGATGTCTGGGTTATTTAGGAAGTCACAAGAGTGTGTTGGAATACACCTGAGTGAGCTGTAAGTCACAGGAGTGTGTTAGGAAGACACAAGAGAGGGTGGGAAGTCGCGCGAGGGTGTTAGGAAGACACAGGAGTGTGTTAGGAAGGCATAAGAGTGAGTTGGAAGATATAGCACTGTTTTAAAATAACATAGGAACGTTTTAAGCAGACACAGAATGCGTTGAAAAATCAACAGGGTGTGATAAGAAAGTCACAAAAGTGTACTAGAAAGACACAGGGTCATAAGAGTGTACTGGTAGGACATATGAGCGTATTATAAAGTCACAAAGGTGTGTTGGGAAGAGAGTAATTCACAGGAGCAAGTTCAGTATAAGAATTAATTGAGTGTCATCAAAAATCCATATTATAAGGGTCTATTAAATTATAAAATACATTTGGCCCGTGACTATCGGGTCCTGAGAGTCGTACCTATCTGGTTTAGACACATAGTCCCTTGGGCAAGCCAATTTGGACCCGATAAGGCAAGGATCTACGTATTATAAACACCAATAAAAACGTCATAGGTACTAGGTAGGTGTTTACAATATATTGACATACCTACCTAGTACCTATATTTTCATTATACTATGTACACCTCGAAGAGTCGAAGGAGCGAAAGTATCTAACCAGCACAAATAAAGGCAAAACACAAAATAACTGTCACATTCACAATTAATAATTTCTCACGGCAAAAATTGGCGTTGTCCATGATTGGCCTTCATGGTGGTTATAGCTTCAAATAAACATTAAACAGGTGCATCGTTTTTCTCGTGTAAAATAAGTGGATTTAGTGTATAATCTTGCCTGTATAGCTCAAAATTTCTAAATTTGGATTTTTGCCCAAAATTCCCACGTTAGAAATGGGCGTGGCCAATTATTGGCCTCAGTGATAGTTATAGCCAAAAAATAACAGTTGCATCGTTTTTATCGTGCAAAAATAAGTGGGTTTAGTGTATAATCTTGCCTGTATAGCTCAAAATTTCTAAATTTGGATTTTTGCCCAAAATTCCCACGTTAAAAATGGGCGTGGCCAATTATTGGCCTCAGCGATAGTTATAGCCAAAAAATAACAGTTTCATCGTTTTTCTCGTGCAAAAATAAGTGGGTTTAGTGTATAATCTTGCCTGTATAACTCAAAATTTTCAAACTTGGATTTTTGCCCAAAAATCCCACGTTAACAATGGGTGTGGCCAATAATTGGCCTCAGCGATAGTCATAGCCAAAAAAAGCAGTTGCATCGTTTTTCTCGTGCAAAAATAAGTGGATTAAGTGTATCAACTTGCATGTATAGCCCAAAATTTTGAAATTTAGATTTTTGCCCAAAAATCCCACGATAAAAATGGGCGTGGCCAATTATTGGCCTCGGCGATGGTTATAGCCAAAAAATAACAGTTGCATCGTTTTTCTCGTGCAAAATTAAGTGGATTTAGTGTAATATCTTGCATATACAGCTCAAAATCTTGAAATTCGGATTTTTCACCAAAAATTCCCACGGTCAAAAAAGGGCGTGGCCATATCTCGAAAAGTGCCGACCAGATTTTAGGGGATTTTGGTTTGGTGACTCCTGGGACCATAATGAATCGAAAAAACACCCTAAGTCATTGCTCCAAGTTAGTTCCCTGACTCTTCAAAATTTGTCTGTTTTCTACCGGACTATCATGTAGGATTTAGATACTTGTGATCTGCAACCTGTCTACAGTTTATCTGCTGTACCACAGAGCACAGTATGGTAATATCATGGTTATATCATATTTCTCTGATATTCTGAATGTGGTTATGTAAAAATGTAGAAATAAAAACAGAAATGAAAATAGTTGCCTATCTTGTGGACTATGATGATTGATGTTCATCGTTGGCATGACAGGCTAATGAAATAATATTGGCAAATGAAATAATGAAATAGGTAAATGAACTTAATTAGACTCAGTTCAAACTATAAATTCTCTGAATGTGGACCCTCAGTGTACCCTTTCAAGTCTTACTAGCTTACTAGGGGACAATTCTTCATTGTTGAAATATGTCTGTGACTGCCCTCAATTTGCCAATTCAATGAAATTACCCATATTTAACTAGCCCAACAATTATTTAGCTACTTAACTAATCCACCCTTTATTTAACTACTGTCCAACCAATCAGCTCTCTCTACTTAAACGCTGTGCCTTGAGACACACAGTGGGACCCATGTAAATCTCGTGTCAAAGGTGCGCGCCATTAAATCATTAACATTGGGGTGTTCTCTTCCATATATGGCATAATTTGAGAGCTGCTACTACCATTACATACCCCTCACTCGAATAATAGGCGGTTAAGCGCCGTTAACACACCACTCTGAGGTGTGATAATGACGTCATCACATCAACATTATAGTCTCGTGCCCACTTTACACTACCTTGATGTGTTACCTATCCCATTGTTAACATGTTAACATACTGCTGCAATTTTAGTCTCCCTTTATTATTCTCAGACATATTCTGTTTGATGAGACATATTTTCAAACTGTAAAAGTCTTAACTTCAAAAGGTGTCATAAAGTGAGGCATTGGATACAACACTGCATCAGCTTTCAGAATAATGACTGGTTTATTTTACATAACAAAACTTAAAACTAAAGTCAGAAAATAAAGCTCTATGTTGCTGCAGAACTTGACTGCGTGATATAATATGTGTCAAAGTGTACGGGTATAGTGAGCTTGTGAAACATGGGAACTAGCTTGACAAAAGAAATACAAGATGACAAAAGTCATCTTGAATTTATAACTCTTTTCATGAGACACCTTTTAGAGCGGTATCAGACGTGCCATAATAGTAAATTATGTATTTTTATCTACTAACCACAGTACAGAATTGCTGTACCCTGATCAGTATAATGGAAGCACTAAGTGATGAATAACAAATCAGGTTATTGAGAAAATAGGATTAATAACAGGTTATTTCAGTCACAGATTTTTATCATAATTTGACTGACTGTTGGTGTCTTGGTGAATGCTGGAAATTAAGGTGCAAAGGGCCGTGTGAAGTGGCTTAGAAATTAATCCGGTTAAAAGGCCAGTCCACTAAGGGCCGATAATTATGAAGCATTACTATTCATTATACCCCTCCCAAGCTTGTTTTAGCGACCGTGTAAGTTTGGTTATACGGTCTCCACTGAATAACAGCGCATAAAAAGCATAAAATGAAATTTGATTTTATAAAGGAGCACTCAAAAATCTACTTAAGCGTTGAATCCGGACGAGGGTCGTCAGACCCGAGTGGGAAGAAATACTGCTGTTAGGTCAGAGAATAGTAGGTCCCAGCTGTTTCCGGTCGGGGTATAATCCGGTTCCATGATCTCAGCTGTGACCGTATACCTTTGATAATAAACTCGGCACGCCTCGTCCATTATCCAACTTACACAGTCTCGGCTGTCGCCTCGACCATGTAAGTTGCGGTATACGGTCACCACTTCGACATGTAACCGCTTATTACACTTTCATTAATTATTTCTAAACCACTCAAATCTTCAGATTCACACCGAATTGCGTTATTTAATATTTATAATTAAATATCATAAATATAATATCATAAATTTTGCTTATTATGCTGCACAGGAAAAGAGCTTGTGAAAGAGATTTCCATTAATGTGCATTATTGTAATAAAGTGTCCGAGCGGTAAATTAAAATGTTCTGTTTCGGAAACGGTTCCTAATTTATAAGTTTATAGAGTGAGCTATTGGCTGCTCTGGTTTAATAATATCTCGAATAATAATTCTCAAGTTGTCGGTTCGTGATTGAACTCCAGTTCTTTCAACCACAATTATAACTGAATTTAAAGCACACTATCAAGCAGATCTAGTTCGGGCTGTTTTATCTTGAAGCAAAACACTTAAACAGGTCCCACTTCCGTAAACTCTTATAAGTTGACAGTTTAATAAAGAGTCACATCAACCTTTTTGGCAGTGGAAAGTCCTTACTTTCTACTTGAGTCTGATCTGGTGCAGTCTAAACTCTAAACTGAAGGGTTTAATAACGAGTAAAAATTGCAAACCGTGATATTACACACGAGTGGCCGAATGCCCGAGTGAGTAATATCGCACTCTGATTATTAAACTGAATTATACCCCTCCCAAGCTCGATTTAGCGACCGTGTAAGTTTGGTTATACGGTCTCCATTGAATAACAGTGCAAAAAAGCTTAAAATGAAATTTGATTTTATAAAGGAGCACTCAAAAATCTACTTAAGCGTTGAATCCGTACGAGGGTCGTCAGACCCGAATGGGAAGAAATGCTGTTGTTTGGCTGTAGGAAAGTCGGTCCCAGCTGTTCTGGTCGGGGTATAATCCGGTTCCATGATCTCAGCTGTGACCGTATACCTACGATAATGAACTCGGCACGCCTCGTCCATTATTCAACTTACACAGTCTCGGCTGTCGCCTCGACCATGTAAGTTGCGGTATACGGTCACCACTTCGACATGTAACCGCTTATTATGCATCGGCGTTACTCGTTAAAAAGGGGATATTTTCAACGCAAGGAAACGTTTTAAATTATGATATGAAGGTAAAACACATGCTTTAAAGGTGCACTATCACATGTAAGTGTACATTATGAAATGAGGCCATTGAAGGTCGGCAATGTAAAACTGTAATTTAACTTGGAATCGATTTCTTGAACAAAGCCAACTTAAATTTGAAGCCAATTCTAAATTATTAAGTTTTGAATTACCTGCACGTCACATCAACCTTTTTTGACATTAAACACTCGACCGAGTCTATGAAGAATCGGGATTTTGTAAATCTCTGACGTTAAGTCAGTCTTCAGGGGGCTGCTGCCAATCATTTGTCCTCTTACAAGAAGCACAGAGTACTTTTACTATGTAAATTGTACAAGGCACAGAGAGCATACTGACCGTACAGTTTAGATTGTACAAGGCACTCAGAGCATACACAGACTTTAGTCTGTGTACGCACAGAATGTCCACTACTGATTCTGTAGAATTCTGTCCATCAAATTGGATTATCACTTTTTGATGTTGAAAACTTTCTTCCAAAACAGTGTAGTCGTGTTTCTTTAACCGCTTATTTAAACCTTTTTCAGAACAGTAACGATGTTGAGGGCGGTGGCATTATCTCACTACGAGGTCACGGTGGGATGAGACAACCAGTCATGGGGGGCCGGACCACGGGCCCCAAACTCATTATCTTCGTGATGGGGAGCATTGGGTACAGTGAAATGCGGTGTGCACATCAGGTCAGTTTGACACGTTCATAACTAGAGAGTCAAAATTCTCGCAACTTTTGAAATTATTCTTTAGATTACGTGGCACGGTGTGCTAGTTTCGGTTTGCTTTTCAATAATAATTATGTTGTCCACATCAGGACTCAGGTCTTCATGTCTGCGATGGTCAATAATAATCCGTTGTTTTACTTGTTTTAATGTACCCTAGTACATGTACTCTATTATATTATTTTACATTTACCTACTCGCTTCATGGGTGGCATTCTCCCATGAGGTGCCTAGTTATTCCCGGAGGGTTAATGTTATTAGCATCTCACTAAACACGTGAACATCACCGTTTTAAGAAGAATTTAAAGGGGTAGTTCACTATAGAATTGACTTTTAAGAAAATTAAAATGGTTATGATTTTATCACTTCTCACGTTGCATATTATACAATGGTGAAACTCTATGCCTCTATCTCAATTAAGTCGCGAGTTATGGTTTATAGATTTCAGCGCGATGACGTCACGTGGGCACAACAGGTTGCCGCGCAGCGTTACAATACGTGTGAAATCTATGTATAGAGGTGTTAAAATGGGTACAACTGTCGGAATTTCAGTTGATCGTTTAAAATTTTGTTTTCTTTACTGTTTGCAATTGTATGATACTATAAATTTCAAGTAGATGTATGCAAGAAAAGAGTAATACTAATATTTACCAAACATTATGATGACACATATTTAGTTGCAAAATGATTACACGCTATAAAAGTATACTTCTAGTTCTTGAATCATGATTTGTGTAGACTGTACCTACCTATCGAGTCATATGTACCGTTGATTCATCATTCAACGATGTTTTTGTTTTTCTGATAAATTTTCATCCAACAGTACATAGCCGTGTAAAATGACAATTTATCAGAGAAGCAAAAATTTGATTGCATATAAATACCTTTAATGTCCAATGTCCATCTCTGCCCTTTGGTCATGTATGTGCACTACCTTTACTGTGAGAATCGTAGTACTATCAAATTGCCCTGTTTTTCTACCACGTTCAAATAAAGCTTAGTCTCTGTTATAGGATTCTACCCATGAAACTGTGGAAAGAATCACTGGCACGACAACAGTAGCCATCTTCAAGTCTGTCGAAGATCGTCGGAAGATCATCTTTACTGTTTCTTACACCAGTGTTATAGTCACCTTATTCTCTGAACTGTCGTGTTAACGTTCATATCCAACTGAACAACCGAGGTTGGCTCTTTGTCAGCAGCTTGATCACCATATCCTGTTGTCTTGCCCTTGGTTGAGACTAGAATTTAATAATATTGTCGTTGCAACCAGTGTTAGTACTGCCGTTTTCCTTGCTTTTTGAAGTTTAGAATGTCCCGTCTTCAAACTCACTTCCTGCTCAAATATTTGAGCCATTTGAATCTTGTAAAGTTGTAGGGTTTATCTCCTTCTGAGCAGCTTGAAAGGGAGTAACCGTCACAGCTTTCCGAAATCATTATACTATTATACCTGCTTACTTTCAATACCTTATCGGTCATCATCACAGTTTGTTCATAGTTGTGTTGTGGTGTTTTGTATAAACTTTATTAAAGTACCATAAATTGCTGTCAGATATATTTGTGGGTGCTGTGAAAGCTGAATTACTAAGCGTGAGTGGTATTTACTATCATTCCTGTGATCTACATTTACACATTCACTGTGTCCACAGATATTTATTTAAAATTAATATGAATCATGATCATACGAGCAATACAGGATGTAAAATACATAATATGATTCATTATTGTGAGTTGTGACATAGATTCACGTGCCTTTTTTCCCACCCTGAATCGTGTTATACCTCATGTATTGCTTGTCTAAATAAGTACCTACATTACATCATGGGCCGAGAGAAAGTTTAATATCAATAATGAAAAACAAAAAAGTAATCCAAAATACACGAAACTTCCGGCAGGAAAAAATACATTTATTACCTTTCACATACAGTAGCGTATTTGATAGCGTTTGTTGCGGTGATGTGCCCACGTGACGTCATCGCGCCATAACATAAAGGTGCGATTTCTCGCGATCAGAGTAACTTAGAAACACAGGGATTTCACTAAACATATGTTTGCAGTAATGGTAGATAAATTAGAACATAAAAAGTGGCACTTTTTCTAGAGTGTACTACCCCTTATGAAGTCCACGTCGGTGTATAAAGTACAGTATAGACACTTGTCTGATCGGGTCCATATTGAACATTGGTTAAGACCGTCGCCCTTCGGACTGTGGTTATAAACCGGATACATTCCCCGGGCTGCGCCCCCGGGAAGTACCCCAAAATGGAGCCGCTATAGGCGCCTGTCTAGATGTAATTTATATAAATCCCTCGCCCAAGGAGCATTCTAAATGTCTTTTTCTCAGGTTAGCAACACTCAAGCAACTCGGGGCTGGGAAGTTATCATTGGCAGTGACAACATTCTGACACCGGAGAAGTACCTGGACAAACTCATTACTCTAAATGAGAGAACCTAGCATAACTCTAAATGAGAACACCTAGCATTTATATATGCGTAGAATATCATGCTGTTCCTCGGACTGTTTTCTGACCGGGTGATACTCGCGTTTTAATGATATATTAGTTAAATAATTGCTCTTAATTTCATAGCTTGCGTTAATAATTGAATATTGGAGGTATCACAGTATCACCTAGACCTATAGGGGGGTGTCACTGTCCCAATTGTCCCAAACTCAAGAAAAAGTGGATTGGGACAGGGAAAATTGGAACAAATGGGAAATTTGGAACAAATGGAACAGAGAAAATGGAACAAATTGGTCTCAAAAAAGTGAATGCGGATAAGGACAATTGGGACATTTGGGACAAATGGGACAATAGGGACAAATGGGACAGAGAAAATAAAACAAATGGGACTCAAAAACTGAATGAGGACTGGGACAAATGGGACATTTGGGACAAAAGTGACAGATACAACTGGGGCTCAAATGATTGTGTTTTTGAGTGGCAGTTTTAGTGTTTCAGTGTTTTTTGTCTCACAGCCTTTTACAAAGCCGCACTTCCTGCATTGCAACTGCCACTGACTTTTTCTTATCATCGGATTTGAGATAGGGAAGTGAGAACACTTAACCACTGCAAACAAACACAAGTCACAACCAAAACTTGTACTTAGTATAGTAGTATGAATATAACTTTCATTACAATGATAAAAATCTTTGATCAATGTAAAAAATGATGTATGACTGATTTTTAAACATTTTGTTTGTCCCAATTCCCAATAAGTCCTAATTGTCCCAAACCAGTCTCAAACTCAAAAAATAAATTTGGACAGGGACATTTGGGACAGTGACACTCCCCTAGGGAGTATTAAGTTTGTATTCCTTGAAAAGACTGATTTCGGCAATTTGTAGTTTTTCCAGTTATTTGTGTATTATTGATGCTCGAAAATAGCACTGCATCACATGCAAAAAGGCGCTTCGACTTCAACAATCTTTGCACGATCTATGAGAAGACTTTTCGCGGTTTTAGAGGTTTTTCCGTCATGGGTTTAACGCTTAGCTCAATCTTTTTATGGCTTATCGTAGGCACTATCTTACTATTATCTACAAGCTTGGTTACTGACCTATTTTTCTGAAAGCTTTTATGTGATTGCCATTTAGTGTTTATTAGGCTTTTCTTAGCAAACTTTAGATGATTATGCGTACCCCCATTATGTAC
>WFMF01000112.1:0-138128 GCA_011033025.1 Beroe forskalii | reverse complement strand
AGGGTTTCTGCCGAGTTAACCTTACTCCTAGCAGGAGCAGTGGTTAAACAATCTGATTAAGTTCACCGAGTTAACCCCTCATCCCTCCTTATAGGACAGTGGTTAAGCAATCTGATAAACTTCCCCGAGTTAACCCTTCATCCCTCCTTACAGAACAGAAGTTAAGTAACCTGATCAACTCCCCCGAGTTAACCCTCCATCCCTCCTTACAGGACAGTGGTTAACAATCTGATTAAGTTCACCGAGCACCCTCATCCTCCCTTAGACAGTGGTTAAGTTACCTGATTGTTCCCCGAGTTAACCCTTCCCTCTCCTCCAGGACAGGCTAAACAGTGACAGCTCTGAAACCCTTTACCTCCTCCTTTACAGGACATAAACAATCTGTTCACTGAGTTAACCTTCATCCCCTCCTTACAGGACAGTGGTTGAACAATCTGATTAAGTTCACCGAGTTAACCCTTCATCCTCCTTACAGGACAGTGGTTGCTGTCTGATTAATTTCACCGATTAACCCCTCATCCCCTCCTTATAGGACAGTGGTTAAGCACCGATTGCTCTACCGAGTTACCCCTCATCCTCCTTATAGGAGACAGTGGTTAAGCAACCTGATTGCCTCACTGAGTTAACCCTCATCCCTCCTCATAGACAGTAGTGGAAGCTACAATCTGATTGCTCACCGAGTTAACCCTCATCCCTCCTCATAGGACAGTGGTTAAACAATCTGATTAACTTCCCTGATTATTGCCCTGGGTGAGATCCTCCTTGGAAGAGACGGTGGTGGTGGTGGATAACATTATCGGAGGCAACATCACCCTCTCTCAGAAGGCAGCCTGGCAGCCGATTACCGTCATTTGGGAGGGCATCAAGGTTACTTCACATCCTTTATCTTCTGTTACAGCCTTGTTAAGATTCCCAAAATCCCTTATCCCCGAAAATACCCTTATCCTTATTTATTGAAGTATCATCATTCATCAATTTTGGAAACTACAAATCATTCCATTTGTTGTTCTGCTCAAAAAAGAACAGAAATATATTATTATTTTCAAAATTTGTCCGTATTTATGCTTTATATTCATGAGTTTCACAGTTTTCCCTCTTTTTCTCAGCTGAACTCGATAACGTTTTGGAACTACCCGAAGCCCAATAAAGAGCCAGACACATGATACAGCAAACCACGCAATACTGAATATTACCAGTAGCCGATTACAACGTAAGTAATCGAAAGTAAAAGTAAGATATACAGTAGTTCATTTAGACTACTATACACAATCTAACATTCTTATAAGTTTATAACATTACGAATTGTATCGTAATGTAGCTTTGCAGTTTGTGATATTATATTTATAGAAAAGTAACTTTGTAATGTATTTATAGCTAAATATTCGAGCTCGAGTGTTCTACTTAGCTATTTGTACTCAATTGTCTGCACAGTAGTGCTGGTTATTGAGTAGCTCAAAACTCTAGAGAACACAGAAATCACTTTAGTAAATTAAAACTTGCTATACCTGATACTGTTGTAAACGTACAAGCTGCTTTGTGCACGCCATTTACTACTTCTGTGTATACAGTGTAACTTTACGATGTACACAATACACAGTCACTTAATAGGTTTAAACCAACTCATTTATTAAGTGATGATACCTTTTGTATTGATATTGATATTTGATCTAATACTGAATAATATATCACAATTTGCGAAACTGCCTCCGGTTACGAGGTCGGTGTACGCATGGTATTTTGTGGCTGACGACGCATCCACCGACCTCGAGTCCTATAATGTGAAATTTGAAGGCAGCTGTGATTTCATGATTCCAAACCTCAGGGCGTACGAAGGGCCGAAGGCTAATCACACCCTTCCGAAGGAGGAAAACAGCCCCACTTTCTTCGGACCCAAGTCCGTGCTCGGAAAGAGGTAATTGAACTGATTAAAATATTAAATATCGATTGTGTGAATTGTTAGACAGACCGGAATTATTATATTTCTTTTGCACCCGGTACCGAGCCCGTTATTTGTTTGCAATTTATTATCTCTAATCACTGTTTTACAACATCGTACAAGAAAATACATGAATTGTCCACCGTGTCAATAAATTCAGTAGCCATAAAGAATTTTATTCCTGTCCTTGATATAACTATTTAGATAAAAAAACAAAAACTACAGAATTACAGAAAATGTTTGAATCAAAATAAAAATGCAATTAAAAAGTACAATTATTTATTTTTCTTACTATGGTGTCTTGACGTTAAATCAAGAGTGGCATATTACGCCGTGCAATGGCCCTTATTTGCAACGTTTGCCAGCGTTTTGAACTTTCTATGCAAAACACAATGATATAATGATATGAAATACATTTATTTGCGCCCTGTTATGCGCCACAATAAATACCCATGCGCGCTGCGCAGTACGCCGCGCTAGAAAGGGGGGGGGCCAACCCCCATAAACCCCCGGTGGATATCGAAAAATGGCAAATGGGGGTTTAATTTTTGGGGGTTTATGGGGGCTTAATTTAGTTAAATTTTGCTGTTTTATGACTGATTTTGTTCACAATTTTGGCATTTTACGGAATGGTACCATTTTTTGTTGACGATTTTTGCTTTTTTTGAAATGGTACCATTTTTTTATTGATGAATTTCGGCCCTTTTCTGAAATGGTACCATTTTTTTCAGCGATTTTCAAGCCTTTTTTGAAATGGTACCATTTTCTGTTGCGCATTTTCGAACCTTTCCTAAAATGGTACCATTTTCGGCCATTTTTGAAATGGTACCATTTTTGTTGACAATCTTAGACCTTTTTGAAATGGTACCATTTTTTGTTGGCGATTTTCAAGCCTTTTCTGAAATGGTACCATTTTTGTTGACGATTTTCGGCCCTATTTTGAAATAGTACCAATTTTCATTGAAGATTTTCGACCTTTTTCTGGAAAATTAAACCCCCATAAACCCCCAAGTGGATATCGAAAAAGGCAAATGGGGGTTAAATTTTTGGGGGTTTATGGGGGTTTATGGGGGTTGGCCCCCCCCCCTAGAAAAGGTCGAGAGACAACCACCATTCCCCGTACAGCGTAACTATCGTGTACACAACGTCGAGCAACGAGCGGCGGGAGACTACCCTCAACATCAAGCCCTACAAAACCTCCTCCGACAACCTCCAAGCCATATTCGACTCCGGCAACGTCCGGATGCTACAGTTCGACTTCGAGCAACGGAAAAACCACCTCACGGGTGAGTGAGAGACTGAGAGAGTGTGGTTTATTGGATAATTACCAATTACATTCGTTGTCCTTGAGACTTTGAGAGATCTGTATTTAAAACGCCCTCCCGTGGGTCGAGCGTAATCACGCACACCTATCAAAGTAATTGGGTAATTCAATCACTTAATCTGTGTAATGTCCTGAAAGGTTCGCCCAAAAGCCAGAGTCTGTCCGGTTTGGCGTGTCTCTGCTTCGCTGATATAATATACGATATCTCATCAATAATCCCTAACCTAATGCCCCTCTCTTTCAGAGGATACGTATATAAAAGTCCAAGTGCTGAGCAAGAAGTTTTGTCAGGAGAAAACCATCAAGTGGTACATCATTAACAGGGAATCAGCTGAGAGGTAGGAGACCTTATGACGAAATGCACGTACTTTAAATATTTTATGATTCTCGCCGTTGCATTCGCCAAGATTTCTACGGTTCAACATACCTCAATTACTGTTCTATTCGGATAATTCGTCAGTTATACCTTTACCTAACTTACCTCTTTTAATCTTCCCATAAGGAATGCATTTGAATTCGTTACATAATTTTGATTATTTGTGGGGTAAAAGAAAAATGCCGATTGTCAAGAAACAAACCGCCGGCTTTACTGGGGCACTTACCACGGCCTACAGTCCACATTTAAAGTTGAAATTTTGATGAAATAAATCTCATATTATAGCGTCATTGTATTCATAGGTTACGGCATCCTTTTATATTTTAGTTCTAACCAGAAAATTATATTTGTCGGCACCACAAAAGACAATATGAGAATATGTTTGAATCATCATATTATTGTGTACATCAATTATGAATTATACTAACTTTGTTCTGTACTCCATAGTCCATATTATAAATCTAAAATATTATACGAGTATGGGGGTAGAAAACGCGATCTGGTACATTATTCTGCTGAGTATGTGGGGAATTTTCATGATAATTTATAAAGATATGATAAACATGAATCATGGGCATTATTTTCTGATAGACTCATTTGAAATTGGTGGTTTCGTCACTCGACATAAACTTTGAACTTCCTTTGATCAATATCATTTATCTCCACTGGCGATTAGTAGTATCAGGAGCTTCAAGGGGTGAATATGTGGGCCCTATATTGTTTGTGGTTCCTCACCGATTTTTTTGCTTTATTGAGCATTCAATATTCATGAGCGGTATATTGCCTATAAAGAGGCCGTATCACAGCGCATTGTGCACATAATCGACTCCACAGATAGGCGAATTTATATCTCAAAAGTGAATTCTCAAACATGGCACTGTTTATCATCATAAGAACTTGTCGTGCAGTAAAGATGAATATTAAATATCTTATCTATCACTAAACTTGCTGTTCATTCCTGAAATTAGCTGTAACTTTATCGTAAAATTAATGGCTGGTAAAAGGTATAATTTCAGTTTTGAGATCGGAGGATTGTTCTACCCGGAGGGGTACGACGATAAGGCAATATGGAACCCTAATGACAAGGAAAAGGGCAGGTGTGCCACCACCTCACCTTCCCAGAAGCTCCTGTTTGGAGACCTCAGTGGTGAGAAGAATACTGTCATTATAGTACTTATTTTATAATCCCATTAACTTCATCACAGAGCTCATAAAGCTTTGATGGATATAGGTCTTAGCTGGCCATATTAAATCGTGATATCATGGTGATCTAGGGCTAGGAAAGATTCATGGGAAATAGTAATGAGGCTGCGGTTCAATTGTGATCATTCGGCATGATTCCTAAATCTATAAATGAGTGTGATTATATCATGAGTCAAGACCTGGACCATTTCCTTAGAATAGTATTAATCAAGGCGTAGTCCCATCTTATACTGTATGTGCCATGTACAGTTTGTACAATGTACATATATACAACAAACGTACCATGTTTTGCATCTGTAGCTGGGCTATTGGATGGCCATCTCGATTGGGCATCTCGATAAATTTATTATATATTAGTAGGTTCGCTAACTTTTCCCATGCATATTATGCATGCTTATGCACTACTATCTTTCTGCTCACCTACTAATATTAGTATTGGCCATCATTTCAATGCATATTGTGCATATGAAACTCGGCTTCGCCTCGTCTAATATGCATCAATATGCATCTCAATGCTGTCGAATACTAATATATTATATGGCTCCCAAGCCCTTATTTTGCTATCATGTACATGGTATTGAAGGGTTACTAACCTGAACCAGGTTAATAACCCTTTATATTGAGTCCCTGAGACGGGTTATTAGTCCAGATCGACCGAATAACCCCAACGACATTAAGAGTAAATTTTATCAATTGAACAATCTTAATCTTGGCTGCATAATCAAGTAATCACATTCGTCGCAACAGCAATTAGAGCTTCTCAAAGTCAGAGGAGTCAAAATTAGGTGCTCTAAATCAGTCTTAACGAAATCCACATGATAGCAAACGGCGATTGAAACACATACTGTTCATCCGGGCTTACAATTTATTTCCGGTATCACGGTTTGATATGACTCTGTACTCGAGAATCGAGATGAATCATGAACCACAATTAGAATGTTAAAACTTTCTGCCAAACAAATTAGCGGTAGACTCTTATAGCGGTCATTATCATGCGTATAAGTAGCGAATTCAAAGTACCGACCAAGCTCCCTTATATGTGAAGCCCAGGCTAATTCTGATGGAATTAGCCTGATGTTCAGGTGAAAAGGAAAAGGGTATCGCTTCATTAAGTTACCGGTTCAACACATGAAGATGAACGAATTATCTAAACATCTAACTATAATCCGGTGTAATTCATTTTCATTCGGCCTGTAAATTCTGTACTGCATATTTGAGTACCTTAGTGGTAGAAATTAAGATGTGTATTTATTAAGGACGTACTAATTAAGAAGTGTACTAATTAAGGCAGTAAAATTTCTACAAAATCAGGCAATTCTAGGACTAAATTTCACGTCGTTTCACCAATTTTAACAAAAAATACCGATGTGAAAACAAGAAGAGGGCAGATTTTTTTTCACTGAATTCAATTTATTTGGGATCTATGAAATATAGACAAAAGTAAAAGCTAGGCGTTCTAGAGAAACAGATTAGCAAATCAATAATGAGCATCCTAGAGTCAACACCATGTTCTTTTGCAATGTTTGACTGCCTCCGTTTGATGAAAGATTGTCGATGATTCTGCTGAAATTTTGAAGGCCTTGTTTCCTGATGAAAACATCGAAGATATCGAAGATGGTTTTATTGGGCTTGAGGTGGAAGATATGGAAGATGTGCAGGGGAAGACGTAAAAGCCGAAGAAATGCCTATAATTTTTATCCATTGATAATTGTTTATCATACCAAATTTGATTTTGTCTGCACGGATGCTTTCGCTGAAAAATTCTGAACCTGTATTGAGAGAAAATAATGCCTTAATATTGTAGTGAAAGAAAAAGATATGTATAGAATATAGATGTACCGTCCACTTTAACAAAAATTTTCAAAATTTGGTGTCAAATTAAGGTATAAGATTTGTAGAATTTAAGGGAGTACTATTTAAGACAGTAAAATTGCTTACTACCTTAAATAGTACACTTCTTAATTTCTACCACTAAGGTATTCGATACTTTAAAAACTAAATGTAATCAGCCCTGTGAATAAGATTACCAATGGCTCTTGCTTCCGGAAGTCTGCAGCTCCTATCGAAAGACCATTATTTTCCATGTTTTAACTACGTTTTATGAGTGGTTCACATATCCATTAACCTCCCTAGAGAGGTAACATGGCTTTTGAACTCCGGCTTCGCCTCGTACAAAACACATCATTATTGAACTCGGCTTCGCCTCGTACAATAATGCATATATATGTCGCTCGCTGGCGCTCGCAACATAAATCATGTTACTTACCTCTACTTCGGTTAATAGTTCTATAATACATGATGCAATGAAATGATGTTATTTGATCTGTCTCCGAGATATATTAGTATTTGGGAAAGATGGTGTTCCCTTGAGATGACGTCATTATCATAGCACAAGGTGGTATTTTCATGACGTTAAACCGTCTGTTTTCCACCTGGCTTTTAAACAGTGCTAGGTGGCTATTATCTTACTATATATAATGCGTGTTGTTAATATATATATATATATATATGTGGCAGGCGTTAGCAATTTCAAGTAGGCAATGAAATTATTATTTAATCGTGTTGCAAAAACTTTATAATAAATCAGAAAAATAATGAGAAATTTTGTCGGCCACCCTGAGGGGCATGGGTGGCCACGCCCTTTTTTTCGCAAAAATTAAACTTTAGAATTTTTTCAAAACTCCTTCGCTATCGTGTTGCTTATGATGAATAAAAATTTTGAGAATTTTGTCCGAATTATTGGGTCACCCTGAGGGGCGTGGGGGGCCACGCCCTTTTTTCGCAAAAATTAAACTTTCGAATTTTTTCAAAATTCCTTCGCCATTGAGTTGCTTATGATGAATAAAAATTTTGAGAATTTTGCTCGAATTATTGGGTCACTCTAAGGAGCGTGGGAGGCCACGCTTTTTTTCTAAAAAATTAAAACTCGAATTTTTTCAAATTTCATTCACCATCAAGTTGCTTATGATGAATAAAAGTTTTGAGAATTTTGTCCGAATTATTGGGTCACCCTAAGGGGCGTGGGAGGCCACCTTTTTTTTCGCAAAAAAATAGATTTTCGAATTTTTTCAAAATTCCTTCGCTATGGAGTTGCTTATGATGAGTAAAGGTTTTGAGAATATTTTCGGCAATATTGGGTTACCGTTGGGGGCGTGGGAACCTTTTTTTCGCAGAAATTAACGATTCTAATTTCCCCTCCAAACTTGCACGGTCAAATCACTGTCAAAGGGACATGTGCCCGTTAGCTCATGCGGCTGCCATCATTCGCCGTCCGTAGGACGGGAACCGACTAGTGTTCTTAATAGGCGTTATATTTATAGAGTGGCTTCATTAGATAGTTGATGTGATGACCATGACATTTACGGAACTTCAAGCCCAAAATTCAATAAGGCTAAGCCTTCTTGCAAAATATCTTCCCAATCATGCAATTTCCAACAGCGATATTTCAGCTCAAAACGGTACCGTACTGCTAGATATACGAGATAATAACACGACTCCTGTTTCCAGGTCGGCTGGGTGACATAGAGCTACAGCGGCTTGACAAGATATTCGTACATGAAACTTTACCCCTCAGTAAAGGTAATGAATGTTTGTCATCGCTCGATCACATATCATTTGAATATCCCTCAAGATTGATTTAAACCTTACCTTGTTGTTTCGACCTTTTGAGGCGCGGCGTATCAAAGTGTGATTAGGACTTTTTTGAGGCGCGTGACAGCGCGCAATTTTAGTTTCCATGGAAAATATAGGAACGCATATATATATTTACGCGCTGTCATGCGCCGCAAAAAGTGCCCAAGCGCGGCGCAATACGCTGCGCTTCTAAAAGTCGAGATAGTACGGCCTTCGTGTGTATTGTTCGTAACCCGTCGTTTGGTAGACCTGGTCGTTCTGTTGCTCGGCCCAATATAATGCTGACACGTGCCCGAAAGGAAGGGGGACACCTTCACTTTCTAGCTAGAAATTGATAGACGAGTAGCACTGTATCACAGAAGTAATGCACCGTTATTAGGCTCTGCTTTGATAATCATATGAGATCCTTTAGCTACATGGTTTGTGTTGTGTATGAACTATGAGCTGGTCTATCCAGTATTCTATGGTTTTGAAATGAGGAAATTACTTCTGAAAGGTAATCAACAAAATGATATGCACAGTGACTCAAAATACAGAAACTGAAAATGCTGTAATTATTTCATAACTAGTTGTACGCAAAATGAAGAACGTAAAACTGATATTGTGGATTGTAACTAATGATTTCATGGTATATCGAAGTTCCCTTGTGTCTTGCCGTGAATCACATCCTAAGTCTTAACTGACTCGGAACATACAGACACTATTGTAGGAGTGAAGTACATGATGATCATATGTATATCATATCGATGTGGTGTAATAGATCAATCAACTCTCACTACTACCGTCTACTCATGATCTAAATCTAGTACTTTTCTCGGAATTAAGTCCTCTTTTCTGAACATAAAATAAGTCTGCGTAATATTTAAATCATATTATTATGTACTACAGTTAAATTCTATATTCAAAATTATTAAATTTCTACTATCTTACATTTGCAACACAATAAGGGCGTGTAAGGCTCATAGTAGAGTAAGTTGTAAACGTTTTTATTTGAAAAGACTTTTGTTTGACATATAGCCATTTACATTATATATTATTATCATTATGTTCTATAGCCATGTTATCTATAAACAATTGGTTTTGAAAAAGTGAAAACAAAAAACGGCCATTTCGCCCATAATAAAGTTTTGTATCTTTTTGATGTATAAATCAAAACTAATTAAGTCTATGGCCTTTTACCCTTGCCTCTTGAAATGTTCTAGATGGCTCTTTATCTTGGCCCTCTTTGGCCCCTTTCCCCTCGACCCCTTTTCTAAAATTCTATTGCCCTTTACGCTAGCCCATTGTTAGTAGCTAATCTGCTTATATTAATAAGATTGGAATTCCAAGAATTCCTATTGTACGTGGTCCTTTGTAACATTTCAAAGAATTTAATAACTTGGTTAGATTATTATTATTGTACCAACAGAATAAGATGGAAAGGCTTGCTATGAAAGGTTTCCTTTGAACAAAACTTCCTCCCCTAACACAATCGTTATTAATTTGCCAAAGTGCTACTGAAGATGATGTTGGCGTGTACTCATATTGTGAGTGCGTGTGGGACGTGGGAGCGTGTGTTTATTATATCTGTGTTATAGTGCAATGTTACGCATATCTGTCAATGTGCGAACTGTTAGTGTGTGTGTATGTGTGTGTGTGTGTGTGTGTGTGTGTGTGTGTGTGTGTGTGTGTGTGTGTGTGTGTGTGTGTGTGTGTGTGTGTGTGTGTGTGTGTGTGTGTGTGTGTGTGTGTGTGTGTGTGTGTTTGTGTGTGTGTTTGTGTGTGTGTGTGTGTGTGTGTGTGTGTGTGTGTGTGTGTGTGTGTGTGTGTGTGTGTGTGTGTGTGTGTGTGTGTGTGTGTGTGTGTGTGTGTGTGTGTGTGTGTGTGTGTGTGTGTGTGTGTGTGTGTGTGTGTGTGTGTGTGTGTGTGTGTGTGTGTGTGTGTGTGTGTGTGTGTGTGTGTGTGTGTGTGTGTGTGTGTGTGTGTGTGTGTGTGTGTGTGTGTGTGTGTGTGTGTGTGTGTGTGTGTGTGTGTGTGTGTGTGTGTGTGTGTGTGTGTGTGTGTGTGTGTGTGTGTGTGTGTGTGTGTGTGTGTGTGTGTGTGTGTGTGTGTGTGTGTGTGTGTGTGTGTGTGTGTGTGTGTGTGTGTGTGTGTGTGTGTGTGTATGTGTGTGTCTGGGCATTGTTCTGTATATGACACTGTGTGCGGGTACTGTCCATCTGTCTGTCTGTGTGTTTCGTGTTAAGTCTGTGTCAGCCAGACAACACGACGCACGCATTGAGATGTTGTGGACATCTTATCACGCGCTGTGCACCTATACGCCTATGTCTGTGTATATGTTGATCTTCTCATCTTTATATACTGCCTGAACATGATGTAAATGCACTGTACGTGTCAACTAAACACTGCTAAACACTCGCTTCTGAGTATTCTGAGTTCTAACACTCACCGAGATATATTACGTCAATCAAGTCCTACAGTTCCTGTAATTACCTGTACGTATGTACGTATGTGTACAGATATCAGTACTACATTACTACAGCGGAATGTGTCAATAGGAGGAATATTTCCCATCGAAGTCTTAGTATCTCTGTAAGTTACTGAGCTCCATATTTCATCTTTTTAAACACAATTTAGCTGATATACGGCACCTCTCCATGTTGTCATTAGCTCTTGTTATAGTATTATAAGAGGTGTAACGAACAGTCATCTAGCTGTATGTATGATGGTAAGTGAAGGAAGAGCTTCTCCCAGGGATATATCCCGGATGTATCGAGAGGGAAAAGTATATTATATCCGGATGTCTCGCATACTTCAAAGTACCCATATAAATTATATATTGACCCGGATGCGAACCATATATCGAGAGTTTGTCACTGTAATCAAGAAAGTAAAAGGAAAACTAAAAGTAAAGGTAAAAGTAAGAATGTACATACCATGGGTAAAGATCAAGAGAAGTTAAAGTCCGGCATCTTGGACAAAAAGTTTTCAAGCAGTTACATCAAAAACTCAAATCCTGCTCCAATATCATGATTTAGGTCATTATCTGTGTTATATAATGACGGACAAATGAATTTAACAGTAGATAAGCCAAGTAATAGAAGTTTCATCTGGCCAAAATCAACTGGCCTGTAGACAAAAATCTCAAAGTCGTTTTTGTCCTTAAGGGCCGGTTAAAGATAAGGGCCAATAAGGTATTCATAAATCGTAAAACTTGATTTATACCACTCTTTGTATCATAATAAATTGAAAATGCATATAGCATAATGTCTGACCTTATTGTTAAAGTCCTTGGCTGGCACCATATTCCACTGCCGAAGAGCGGTCAGTGGACTGCTAGCATACACTGGTATTCATTCTACCATCAATTATTTGTTAATATTCATACCTTACGAGACATATTTTAAAGGTACAAAATTTGGGGATTTTACGAAAAAATCCCCATATTTTTGTTCCCCCAAAATTTCGATCCCCAAAATTATTTCCCCCAAATTAGTTAATTGCGGGTTTGTGATTTGACTAACAGTGCATAAAATATAGAATTCCCAGACAAATTTCTATAAGTATATCAGTGCAGAAGAGTTAAAAATATCTTAAATGCAGTAATTCCTAATAAAACCTCCTACACTCGACTCGATAAAAGGGATCTTGTACTGGAAATTCTACTACTTCGATCACCTCAGTAATATTGGCCTTTCTGAAGTTCTCATTTATTCCCAAAAGTTACCTTATTTTTTTCGAATTTGAAAAAAGGCGAAAATCACCTGATTTAATTTGGGGTACGAAATTTGGAGATTTTTGAAAAAAAAACCCATATTTTCGAACCCCCAAAATTTCAATCCCCGGAATTATTGTCCCATGTTATTTTGTCTTGTAAGGTAATGAGAAAAAAAACTTGATTATAATTATATACACACGACGCTAACTAATTATGCTGGAATTTTCGGTTTCTAACAAAGTACCAAAGGTATTGTCGCTGTTTCATGTATTATCCATCATTGCTGTAAATACTTATTACTTGCTGTATATACTTGCACTTTGTAAATTTTCTAAGCTGCAGCATTTGAAGCTGCGCGTTTTGCTCGTGTATACACTATACAATATACATGTATTATACATTGTATATCAGTGTATATACAAGGTCTTTGTATAAGTTACAAATTTGATTATCTTAGACATCACGGTTTATTATAATCAGAATCTGACTGTCCTTACTTCCTTCGTTTGCAGGTGAACCAACAAAATACCGGTCAACCCGGGTCAAAACACTTGCGCAGGGTAACTTGGGCATGTATTTGTAAAGCATGTACAATGTACAATTATACCGTGTATCCACACTCTGCACTATGTATAGATGATTTACAATGCACCCGTATACCTATACCTGATTTTCTCTTGATTATCATTTCCCACCCAAAAGAAAACCTCGAACAAACCCTCTTTCTTCTCTAATACTTGTTTTTGGAAGTTATTTTTATCTGCAAATGTTTCATCGAAAAGGCTTTTTATTCTAAATTGATTTGATCTAATTTCTTTCTCTTAATAAGCCTTGCATTTAATTACTGTTTCTGGCGCTTATTTTAGATTGAGCATTTGACCGTGCCCTTTTTTCATGGGTTTTGGTGTAATTTACTTCATTCCACAAAATATAACTGCCTCTGAAACTTTTCTAATATCATGAACAACAAACCTACGTTACATGACCAAAACTACATAAGTTCATAGCAAAATTCTTCTCTTTCACCCAGTTTTATCGTATAAGATGAACTTGACATGTGCAACTTTAATTTATGATGTACAAAGTTCAGGATTTTTGCTGAAATCATCCCTGCAAAACTTTCGTCCCCGTATGCATGTCCCGAACGATAATGAGCATGTCTGAAATGCTTCCTATTCCGTGAATATCAAGTTTTTGTGTGGTGCTGAACCTCTTATTACTTATTATGAGATAGAGCATTGTCAATTATTCGGATTAGGTATACTGTAGTAGCTGAGGGCAAGTCCGTGGGCACTTCATTGCCCACGGCATTTCTCAACGGTTTTCGATACTTTGAAGTATAAAAAACAAATCCTACTTGCTGACATTTCTTGTATCGACGCCATTTGGGCTCCAGGGCCACGCCCATTTTCGGCCGTGGGAAAATTTCGAAAATATTTTATTGCTATTATGGCAAGATGGGTATCAAAAGTTACGTTTTCAGACCCGCTGAATCGATTGCAGGGGTTAATTTTGAGCTGGGAGGCTTCCTAGAGCCTTTAGGCCACGCCCATTTTCGACCGTGGGAAAATTTCGAAAAATATTTTTATGACTATAATGGCAAGATGGGTATCAAAAGTTACGTTTTCAGACCCGCTGAATCGATTTCAGGGGTGTATTCGGAGCTGGGAGGCTTCTTAGAGCCTTCAGGCTACGCCCATGTTTGAGTGACAGAAAATATCACATAATCACATCTCATCATCATGAAGTCATGACATGTTGGGAACCAGTTCTTGGCATAAGAAACCGATTACTTGAGTCTATTTTTATGATTTTTGAAAGGATTCCAGGAATATTTTAGTATATTGATAAACTGTGGAAATTAGAGCCACCAATAACCCGGGGGAGGGGGTCCACTGGCCAGAGGCCATTTGTCTAGAAAACTCTCGATTTCGGCCAATTTTTCATTGGCCGTTTTCCCTTCTTATTCCTTTTTTGTCCAGAAGTAAGCAACCAGGTCAGTGGCAGCCATGCTAAGCATGCTGCATAGAGACTCCCAGCTCAGGCTTCAATCTTGATGCAGAACAAGTTTTGCCTACAGATTAGGTCGGGGATCAGCCAAGAGTGGCTATGTACCACCTCCCTGTAATGGTCTAGGACATGAGAGTTTTAATCCTAAAGTTCAAGTGCACTGTGCAGACTATCCTAGGGTTTCCATTATCTACTTGGAATCTTTTATCTAGATAAATAGATAATTTTTTCGCAATTATCTAGATTATCTAGATAATCTAGATAATTTTTGAATCCGGAATTTATACATATTTGACACAACTTTCAACGTAAGAAACGCACAACTTTTTGCAGTGGAGTATCATCCCATAACCAGCTCTTGGTTATTCACATTGTTGTTAATTGAAATTTATGATATCAATGACCACCAAAAGATCATTTGATATCGAATGAAGTTCAGGTGTTCAGGACATTCGTTGTTTCATTTGATTAAGTTGAAATATGTAATCATCCATAAAAAGTAGCAACAAGTTCCTCATCTACCCATCAGTCGCTATAAACACTTGCATTAGCCATTATCCATCGGAAAGGAGTCAATTAATGACGAATTAAGGTTGATTTCATGATTATGGCCTCGGACAGTCGGAGTTGGAGTGAGAATTAGAGAATAAGAAAAAGGAATGAAATTCCCTAATTAACATACCAAAGTTAATGGTTGTTCGAGTTGGATGCGTTAACAATTTAATGTTGGTTATTTAGGGGGTTGATTTTAAACAAGCAATGAATTTGCCATATCTGGAGGCTAATTTCGTACATATTTTCACCTCATTTTTTGAAAAGGGCACAATGTTTTGTGACAGAATATTTATATAGTAGTGGAGGAGAATATCGAGAGTTAAGAGTAGGTTTTGAACTTTTGTTTGATGTGATAAGATCCTTTATTAAACTTTTTAACACTACCTTCTATTATCTAGTTCTGTTATTCATTTCAGTTTGAAAATGGTCAAATTATTAGTTAAACAGATTGTACTTGAAGCCGGACAGTCTTTCCATTAACCTGGAGTTCCTGAACATTGAGCAATGTTCATAGAAGTCTGAAATAAGTCCAAGTCCATCTATGCATAGCCACAAGGTGTCTTACTAACTTAGATCTCCAAAACGGATGTGAAAATGAACAGAACAGAAATTTTGAATATTCAAAGTCCAATAATTATTGAAAAATTTATAGAAAATTGGAAAATTTAGCTGAAATTTCTCGGCAAAAGGGATATTAAGTTTATCTAGATATCTAGTAGAAATTATCTAGATAAATAGACAAAGATTTTTTGCAAATTATCTAGATAATCTTATCTAGATAATATCTAGATGGAAACCCTAGACTATCCCTGAAGTAAATTTCTGCACTGAGAAATCCATCCCCAGTATAATCTTATTCTTGCCATGCTCGGTACTTGGAACAATTTCATGATGTACATTTTTTCCCAAAACCAAAAAGGATTTGGTTGTGATGGTCCGCGGCGGTTTTAAGGCGTTCTTTACTGTAAAACCCATGATATGAGAAAGAACGCGACGGTTGAAACTGCCGCAACGGCACTTTCTTGATGCATTAATGTTACGTGAATGCTGTATATTGTGACGTTGCAGCAGTTTCAACCGTCGCGTTCTTTCTCATATCATGGGTTTTACAGTAAAGAACGCCTTAAAACCGCCGCGGACCATCACAACCAAATCCTTTTTGGTTTTGGGAAAAAATATCACCCTTTTTCTGTGCCCAGATATTGAAATTTGGCGTCAAATCGCGCGTAAAAATTCGCGTTACCTAGCATTACTGATGACGTCACAATTACGTCAAAAAATTAGATAAGCTATCTGAGACCCATTCATTAACACAATTGGGACTATGACCGACAACATATCCAAAGATGAAGTTCTGGGGTTGTCCCGTTCTCTCTCCACTAGCTTCACAAGTTTTGCCATTTTTGGGATTTTTTCGTGTCAAAGTGTTTCAAACAATCGCATATATCTCAAGGATGCTAGGGAGCTTAGAACTTTTCAACCACATTTTTAAAAAGTAAATTAAATTTCCTTTCCACGCTAGGAGGAGCATTTTTCCTATCTCGAAAGCTTCATACCGAAAAATTGCGTTGAAAACGCCCATTTTTGGGAAAATCGACATTTGAAATTCTTAGTTTTGTGACGTCATTATGACGTCATCATCGTGACGTAAAATAGTTTTTAAGGGCATTTTTCGCAAGTTCTATCCTTCTACTTTCCAACGCTGGGTCGATGAGCTCTGTATCTTTTACCGTTCCCGAGATATGGCCGTTTAAATAGGGTATACTTCTTGCACTAAAAGCGTCATCTCTATATGTATCAGCGTCGTAACCCTTTTTTAACAAGAACACCCTCAATTTTGGCGATTTCAAGTAGTTATAACTCAGCCATTTCTGAACGAATTGATCTCAAATTTTAAACTCCGAGCGCGCGCACAGCGAAGGCACGGAAACTCAATTTTCAATTGATTTGATCGTCGGGAAGGTTCCGTAAAAATTTTTGAAATTTGGCGAATCCACAAAAACATATATATGGGGGCTGGCAAGCGCAGCGATGCGTACGCATCGCGTGTACGATTTCAGTGCGAATAAGTTATCATAACTTGGGCATCTTTTATCCAATCGATCTGAAATTTTGACAGTTGCACCTTTGACCCTCAAACATGCGACGTATAGATTTTGGTGGAAATCCAATAACGGGAAATTGCCCAAATTTCTTCGTGAAATGAGGGGGAATACATGAGATGTCTCTCGTTAGAATCGCCGTCCAATGCTCGCCCTCGGACCCTTCGGGTCCTCGGGCTCGCAGCTCGGGCCTTCGGCCCTCGCACTGCTAGGTTCGCCGTCCAATGCTCGCCCTCGGGCCCTTCGGGCCCTCGGGCTCGCAAACCGCCGCGGGGGGCTTGCCAGCCCCCTGATACAGTTCTATCGACTGTGTTCCTGTACGTACCCTAAATAAGTAATTATTTTACTCAGTTCAATTGTACTAAGCCGTCAGTTGTGCTAAAGCCTTATAAAGGATGTCTAGGGTAGGCTTGGACCTCTTCTGTGGTGCCATATTCACTTGGAATTAGCCCGGCTACTAATGAGGTTGACAAGTAGGGGGAGTTTGTGTATCCATTTTGGATACACGGGCCGAAACCTCAATATTGAGACATGGTTTAAAGGATCCTGAGTATGTTAGGTCTCAAATTTGTTTTTTGGGGCTTCCGTAGTTGTCAGCTCCGTTAGTGCTATTGTATGGACATCATCGACATCGTCGGAGTCAGGATGGAGAAGGTTTGATGATGCACTGAGCTGGGGTTACTCCCCTGCAGATGAGTACAGCGCCAGGAACAGTGAGATCCTTATTTGCCATTGCGTCTCCAATGATGAGGTGCCTAAGGGGACTATCTGGTAAAGTTGAGGATCCTTGTACTCAGGGGTTCCATCATAGCCAGGATGCACAGGGAAGCCATTCTTAATAAAGTGCTACACCCTGGGCTGGGGGAAGATCTATGTGCAGCGGGGGGGGGAGTTGGTTGTGCCTGTGACACTCAATTGGAATGAACAAGGAAGCCATTGAGAAGGAGCTGCTGGACAGGATGAGAAGACAGAGGAGGCAACTGGGTAGGAGACTGGTGTCGAAGTTGACGAGCAGGAGGCTATTGAGGCAGTTGAGGCACAGGAGAAAGTTGAAGAGAAGCACAAGATACTAAGGTGAAGCACGGCTGAGCAGTCTGTGGTACTAGTACGAGACAGAGCGACTTTCAGGGCTCAGTGTGGGCATGAAGTGCTGTACTGGAAGGAAGGATGGTAGAAGAAGAGAGGTAGAGGTGGGGCTGAAGGGAGCACTGGTGTTGAAAGAGGTGATAATAGTGGTGGAAGGGGTCTTACGGCCCTAGAAGTGGGAACAGGAGTAGATGTGAGTGATTGATTCCTTGGTACTGTGCAAAGTGCAAGTTTTGAAGGAGAGGCAGTATCATCCACCTGTGTCCTCTAATATCCTACAGGACTTTGTACCACAGTCTTATTAAGTGGCACGCCCTTTCAATACAGAGCCCTCATGCAAGGTGATCTTTCTAATGAACACTGTTCATTGGACAGTCCAGTATTTTCCCGGCCAGTGTATTCAATATCTCTTGGTAAATCCATTGCGATGTTAGCAGTTAGATGACCTTGGTCTATGCGTTGCTCATAAGCTCATAGACATTAGACAGGTACTCTGTACAAAAATGAGCCAAATTATCAAATATTTTTTCGTGCAGTAAACCTTAAAAATTAAAAAGGATATCGGCCATTTGTCTAAACATTTCCAATTTCGGCCAATTGGCCGTTGGCCAATGGATCCCCCTCACAATAGAAACAGAGATTTCTGCATAATAGAAAACTGGATAAAAATAAGTGAAACATGGGAATACACGATTAACAAAGACTCAAAAGCTCTCATCGCATCGATTGATAAGTCAATATTCCAAAATACTCAACAAATAAAATTTGAACTAAATTACTTTCTAAACTTCTATAGGCCAAAAAAGATTAAGTCTGCTTAACTAGATCCAAACGGAATTATTTCTCAATAAAGCCAATTACACGTCTGATAAGTGCAGTTCATATTCTAAGTCATATAGGATGTAGCATAATTTCCTTGTTGAAAATGGATTTTACCCAATTTCGGCCGATTGGCCGTTGGCCAATGGATCCCCCTCACAATAGAAACAGAGATTTCTGCATAATAGAAAACTGGATAAAAATAAGTGAAACATGGGAATATGCGATTAACAAAGACTCAAAAGCTCTCATCGCATCGATTGATAAGTCGATGTTCCAAAATACCCAACAAATTTGAACTAAATTACTTTCAATACTTTTATAGGCCAAAAAAGATTAAGTCTGCTAAACTAGATCCAAACGGAATTATTTCCCAATAAAGCCAATAACACGTCTGATAAGCGCAGTTCATATTCTAAGTCATATAGGATGTAGCATAATTTCCTTTTTGAAAATGAATTTTACCCATAGGTACCACTCAATGGCCAGCAATTACATTAACGACTAAACGACAATATGGTAAATAAGCAGCATGATTTTTACAGTAATCCCTAATACAGTTCTTGCAGCGACATGGTAGTGGTAAATCATCTGATACATTATGCCCTTGGATCAAAATGGGTATGAAAATGAGTACCATGACATAATGACATGTAAAAATATTTAAATACAATCAGATCTTCATCTAGTAAACAGCAAAAATGGTCTATGTATGGATGATCGGTGACCATATTGATCGCCCTTCATCCATGTTATCTCATAGACTTACGTAAGCCTTATCAATTAGCGTAGCCTAAAGGCTCTAGGAAGCCTCCCAGCTCCAAATAAACCCTGAAATCGATTCAGCGGGTCTGAAAACATAACTTTCGATACCCATCATACCATATCATGGTGATAAAAATATTTTCCGAAATTTTCCCACGGTCGAAAATGGGCGTGGTCTAAAGGCTCTAGGAAGCCTCCCAGCTCAAAATTAACACCTGCAATCGATTCAGCGGGTCTGAAAACGTAACTTTTGATACCCATCTTGCCATAAAAGTCATAAAAATATTTTTCGAAATTTTCCCATGGTCGAAAATGGGCGTGGCCTAAAGGCTCTAGGAAGCCTCCCAGCTCAAAATAAACCCCTGCAATCGATTCAGCGGGTCTGAAAACATAACTTTCGATACCCATCTTGCCATAATAGCAATAAAAATATTTTTTCGAAATTTTCCCACGGCCTAAAATGGGCGTGGCCCTGGAGCCCAAATGGCGTCGATACAAGAAATGTCAGCAAGTAGGATTTGTTTGTTATACTTCAAAGTATCGAAAACCGTTGAGAAATGCCGTGGGCAATGAAGTGCCCACGGACTTGCCCTCAGCTACTGTAGTAGTATCTTTAATTGCTCCAGATTGCTTCAAGCAACTTATTATATTGAGATGAAGAATGAACGCATGTCCCGATTTATTGAGTTAAACCTGCATTTTAGCAATTTTGTCCTTTTATTTAGCAAAAACCAATGACAGGTTTTTGAGAATGATATTTGCCCATGCATGAGGCAAGTCCTTTTGACAATTCTTTCATTTTCCTGTCGAATGCTTGTCACCGAAAACAGATGTGAGAAGACGCACGCTTTACGGCTTGCTATCAATAACAGACCTTGCTGGGAAGGACGTACACCCATCTGCTATATGTCCGGGATAGCGGTGTATGCCATTACTTGTATCCACATGTACTATGAAATGATGTACATTCAGTGGATGTAGGGAACGCGCGAAGCTATTATTCATGTAGAAACGACATATTTCACGACCCAACATATGAGACGCAGTGTGGCTTTAGCGTGAGAAAATAACTCCGTTTACATTGTTGACTTCAGTGATAACTTGAAAATAATGTAAGGTAAACCCTTCTTGTTGGCCATTGATTTTCTGATTTCTGGTCCCCACTTTTTACATGAGCTATTTGAAACCAGAAATCAATGAACTCTATTGAACATTAGAGGTGATTTAGGTGTTTGATCCGATGCGATGGTTTGAGGGCGGGCCCTCTATCCTGGTTAGGGTTTCGGACAGTTACTGTTAGGGTCATGTTAGCAGTTAAGATAATGGTTATCGGTAACTAATAAACAAGGATTAAGACAGCAAACAGGACGCAGATCCACTCTCCACAGTGCCCATTTCAACCCACCAGTTATTTGATCTAAACTACTCTTCCGTCCAGCGTATAATCACCAGAGATAACATCATTAGTACTAGTAAATAGTACATTTACGATGCATGTCAATCTTACGATGTAATAAGGATCATACTGCATGAATCATGCATACCACTGTTCACTAATGTTGTTGTAGAGGACCCTTTACTTTTGACCGCAAAAGATTTGTTAAAACAAGACAGCTTGTGTTTATGAGAATTGACTGCTAAGAAACGTTTCAACGACAGAACACTAAATTAAACCGCTCCTGGATTCTATGACTCACGCAGAGCAATTTTATCTTAAGTTGACGCAAATTCCAATTAAAGTGGAATTTGGTCTATTCAATTACCTAATTATATGTTTTACAAGAAATAGTCTATTCCTAGTCCTATCGAGACAATTAGCATCATGGCTGCCAAAATTAATCGTTATTAACCATTATGAATACCTTTTATATTTTCTAATCATTAATATTCGTATAAAACCCTCCACAATGCCATTATTCGATGGTGTACCATATTTCTGTTGACTTAATTACGTCTGAAAATACAATAATGAAAATATGAACTCTCCATATTTGAAGACCACTTTTCGATACAGCAAAATTAATCGCTCTTCGAAACGATTACAACGGCAATTATGATTTTGCCTGTTTCCTTAAATATCCACCCGGATACATCTGAAATAATCGCACTTCTACATACTCTGGTATCACCCTGATTACTGCACTTTGTTATGATTGATTACGTAGCACTCTGTCAGTGTGGTTCATATAATGTGCACATTACCGTTGGTGCATGATTTGTGTTCAGCTGGTTTATTTCTTTTCAATAGATTTGTTTTACTCTAAACATCTCCTTAAATAATCACTGTATGGAATCTAATTGCCGGTGGAGACGATTGCAATTTTTTCCCTCCCCAACGCTTTTTTGTTTTACAAAAAGGCATTGAAGAGGGTTACCGGTTAGCAGAGATCGTGGTTTGGGAAGGTGATAAATAGGAAATGTGTATAGCAGGTCCAGGGTTGCAATACAACTGTAATTTCTGAAAAGTGCCCGGAAAATGATTGTGGTGTAAAACGTCATAAAGTGGTGTAAAAACGTCATAAAAGTGGTGTAAAAACGTCATAAAAGTGTCGTAAAAACGTCATACAGACGAGTCTCTAGCAACTCATACATTTGCGCGCACAACGCGCGCAATTGAACGCTGCGGAGATCATGTATTGTTGATGTATGTTCGTGCGCGGCGCAGAATGAGTCAAAATATATCAAAGTGCGCCGCAGTATATATGCAACTAGTAACGATTACAGTGGAATGAATATCAATAAGGTAGAGTGTCCATTGTCCAAGAGCTGTTTAATGTTTATTGAAGGCAAACATGAAAGTTTTCGTCAAATTGAAATAATTGTTTCCATCTTCAATAAGTCGAAGTCCGAAGGTGCGCAGGGCCCTCTGAAAGTTTGACAGGGTTTGTCAAATAATAACTGTTTGACTGATGTTAATGTGTTATGCGTCAACCCATGTTGATATTCAGATATTTCACGTTATAGATGATAGCGCCATATTGAAATTTCATGTGATATAGATACGAAACTATTTGGATCTCTTACGCACCAGCCTTTTTGCAATAAATGCAACAGTATAACTACGCGCCGTTAGATTAGCTAAGGTTATACTCTCACTAGAAGTAGGACAGCATGCACGTGTTGTATCATGATACTAAGCAAACATGAACTTCAAGCACCACGGGGGAGGGAAATTAAGCGCCTGCATACAGGAACAATGGACAAACAAGAGTTGTGCTGGCAGGCGCAATTCTTGTTGAAGATAAAAGTCACAGCCAGGTAAACGGCTAATAAAGAACTCTCAGTAATCAGAATATTCAACCCGTTTGCATTAAGGGGGGGGGGGGTTCACCCCTCACATTTTGGAAAACACGAATTTGAGATAGGAGTTGGCCAGAATGGCCAGGGTGTGTACCAACATTTTGACGGTAGTCTTGAGTCCATAGGTACAACATTGCCCATGTGAGGCCTCGGAGCAAAAATGGCGTCCAAAAATCGAATTTTTTCCTGATGGAGATAGAGCTTAGCTTTTGATTGCATTCGATTCGTCTCGACGAGCTGATCATTTTAGTGTATTTGTTTGTCAAAATCGGATGAAAAATGGCCAAGTTATGCCCATGCGAAGCGCGCGCGCCAAAGTGGCAGTTGGCCTATTTTGGGCCTAAAGATGGCCATTTTGGCCACATTTTTGGAGATATGAGCTTCAAACTTGTTTTGCCCATCATTTAGGTCAAAATTGATGGACAAACCAATTTTTAAGTGAATTGGACCTTATTTGGCCATTTTAGCCCATAAAAACCTTCAAAAATCCACTGAATCGCTGATATCTCAGTTAGCGCTTTTGCCCAAATTGACTTTCTACTTTTCGTTACTTTTCCATTTTTCATTGTTTCTCCATGAAATTTTCAGAATCGCTTCGAAACTAAATTTCGCACTTAAGTTACTAAACAAAATTTTGAGTTTTCACTCCAAAAAATTTTTATGCCCATGAGCCAAAATCCCCGAGTTTTCGCTCTCATGGGCCAACCATCAAATGCGAAATTAATAGCAAGTGCAAATTGCCAATTTCATGGAGAAAGATGAAAAATGGAAAACTGAAATGTTTGCAAAAGCGCTGATCAGCAATTCAGTGGTTTTGAAATTTTTGGGCAAAAATGGCCAAAAAAGGTCCAATTCACTTAAAAATCCATTTTGTCAGACCTAAATGGGCAAGTTTGAAGCTCATATCAAAAATGTGGCCAAATTTTTCAGCCAAAATAGGCCAACTGCCACTTTCAATATTTTTCATCCGATTTTTCAAATGGATCGCTCGTATGCAATCAAAATCTTTCCATCAGGAAAATTTCGATTTTGGACGCCCGACGCCATTTTGTACCTCCATGGACTGAAGACTACCGTCAAGGCCATGCCAACCGAGCCAATTTTTTCCAAATAAAGAGGGTGATTATAAAATTTGAAATTCCTCCCTCCCCGGTAATTAGGCTCAACAGAACTTAGTCTCGTTGGTGAAAATTAAATTAATCCATCAATGTCGTCAATCTATTATTATAATCGAGAGAGGTAGTTATAAGTAGGAGCCTCCGCTCTCCCAGAAAATCTGACAAACTAGGAGTTGAAAAACCGCGATTTTTGCGGGTGGTGAAAAAAGTGTCTTCGTATTGCTACATTCTTCTTTTTGAGCAAAGGCTTTAGATTTTTTTGTGGTTGACGCTCAAAGTTGGAAAAGGGTCGCGAAAAACATGATCGAGTTTTAGATTTGATTCACCAGTTGAGCGCGTTGCTATGGATACATGCGCTAGCGCGCAAAACACGTGCATTTTCGAAGAATCTGCCATTTCGTTGTTGTATATTTTGGAAACGTTTCCACTGTTGAATTTATTAATTTATACGTTCCCAATAGAATTTTCGAGTTCGGTAAAAAGTTTTTGACCGAAGACTAACTCTTATCACCGTCGTAGGAGAAATGGTAAGAGTTGTTCCATTATGAAAATTAGCGTTAATTCTTTCAAGAAAGAAATTTGATGGTTTGCTGCGAGAATTCGACGGAATGAGGGATTCAATTATTTACTGAAGCTAGAAGTGGAACAGATAAAAATGCAAACAATTTTGATTTTAATGAGCTTGGATTCAAATTTTTGCCCATCTATTCTCCTAATCTGAACTTAAGTATAAAAAACATTATTCTTGAGTTCTTCTTATTTAACAGCTGTTTGTTCGAAGTTAATAAATGCAATCGTAAAATTTGGTCTATATTTTCATTTATTTTCAAAGCCTTTATGTGAATATTTCGTAATTTCGTTACGTTGCACCCCCACCCCCAGTAACAAAAAATTGCATCAATGACTAACTTAGTGTAAGATATCACATTTGACACTTCCAAACTTGAAGAAACCGCAATTGATCATTTTATTCCAATTTTATACGTTTCAATTGTTTTTGTCATTAATTTTCATAATTCAATATTTATGAAACCTGCGTTGCGGCTCATGAATTTTGAAAACACTGCGTACTTTAATAATGTCCATTTTTTCAACTTTTGAAGTCTAAGAAACCAGGGCCCTGACTAGGGCAATTATATGCTGGCATGGTGTTGCCCTGTAGCCAGCATTGAAAGGGCCGGGTGTCCTGTGACCCAGAAGGCCCAACGGGCCTTCTAGTAGTTTATAAAACACGATGAAAAAGACCATTATATACCATCTCTGGCACTAAATTAACATCTATTGGCTAGTTCTTACCATTCATTCAATGACACTAGCAGCGAATTTCGCGTCAATATTAGAACTGGAATCGAACATTCCACGGAGAAATGATAAAACTCTAAGTTGATTAGCCATTCTGTTGATAAAATATCTTCTCCATTTGTTTTTGTCTTGATGAACTAGCAAGTTGCAGCATTAATAAGATTAAGACATATTATCAAATTAACTGGATAACTCTGCATATTAACACTCTGTGTGTTGCCTATCCTAACTCCTGTCTGGTTACAGTGAAAGGACATTACCTGGTTTTGACTAACGAGAGTGATATAATCCTGGGTAAGATGGAGCTCAAGGAGGCCGAACGAACGGAGGAAGTAACGCCCGGGCAAAGTGAGTTTAACCTGCTTTTTACACCTATCAGTCAAAAGCAAATCGTATAAAGGATTTGAGATGTGGAGACTTGTTTTGTAATTGTCTTTTTCCTGTTAATAATTTGTTTCGTCTAAGTTTTGATATCCGCAATTTCTCCCAGCAACGGCGAGCAACGATAAACACGTTGTTGTTATAATCTGCATCATAGTCGGATTCTTCGTCATCTGTGAGTAGCTTCACTTATCATATACTCATAAATTTACAATAGCACCACTTTCATTGTACATGAAAGGAATTTCATCTTGGTTACTATAATAATTGATATTTGATGAACTTTGATTTTGCCTGTGTTTTGCTGCTACTAATTTGAATAAACTCCTTCTAGTGGCGGGTACTTTCGTTCTCATCAAGCTGTTCTTCCCCACCCAAGCAAACAACTCCACCAACTACCAGACATTGCCCCATGAAAACTCCTCCTGTAAACCAGGTTTGTGTGCTGCACTGTGTTTTGCTGCGCTGTCACGTGCCCCAAATTAATCTAGTCCCGTCAAGATATGCCGGATCTCCGGAGGCCAAGACACCACGTTTGTGTGTGTGTGTTCAATCTGTGTACACACTTCACTGCTGATACAATTTCTAATCGTAAAGTACTGTAACAGAGGTGTCACCTCATCTGAGATCGCTCTCTGAAATTTTCACGAAACTGCCATTTGTACGTGCGTGAGACTGATTTAACAGTATATTCACGAACGTATATGGCGCTGCGCGATCCGAAATTTCAGAATGATTCTCATTTCACGAGGTGGCGACATCTCTGTCATTAATCTAATCTGTTATCATGAACTCGCAGCAGAAAAGCAGCTGTGCATTGACAAGCGGACCGGTAGCACCCTCTACATCCACCCCAACAAGTTCAGAATGTACGAAGTACTCACGGAAACCCCCGACGGTGAGTGATCCACCGCGCTACGGTTATCTTAGAATATTTCCTGGCTCCTTGCCCAGGGGCCGCCAGGCCGGGCATTCCTCAAAATAATCAGGTGTTCGGGCGATTTGTTTATGGTCGATATATTCAGTATAGCGTAAGAGGGGCGTGTCGAACTCCTACGTGCGCGGCTTTTTCATGTGCCGCGTAATCATGCGCGGCTTACTGCCTGTCATTAACAGCTAGAGAGCCGCGCATAGAAAAGCCGCGCACATAGGAGTTCGACACACCACCGTTATATCAGTTCATCACTCCTCTCCCTGTCCAGGTAAGCTCTCCTGGCGGCACACTGAGGACCTCAAGTTAAATGTCGGAGGTCAGGACAGCGACCCGAGCACCAACGGAAGCTCCCTGAAATCCCAGCGGACTGTCACAGAGGGCAACTTCTACATGGTGTCGCCGCCCCCGGGCCACTCTCAAATGGGTAATTATCTCTTGCAATCTGCATTTAACATGTTACAACGTTTTAAATAGTATTACTCATCTGCTGCATCACTCTTCCTTTCCCTCCAAAGATCTCCCTTTCCCTAAAGACCTCCTCTTCCCAAGACCCATCTTTTCCTTCACAGACCCCCTCTCTTTCCCCAGAGATCCTCTCTCTTCCCCCACAGACCCCCTCTTCCCCCACAGACTTATTCTCTTCCCCCACATACCCCTCTCTTCCCCCACAGACCCCTCTTTTCCCCCACAGACACCCCCTCTTCACCCACAGACCTCCCCCTCTTCTCCCACAGACCCTTCTCTTCCCCCACATACCCCCTCTTCCCCCACAGAGCCCCCTCTTCCCCCACTTACCCCCTCTTCCCCCACAGACCCCCTCTTCCCCCACAGAGCCCCCTCTTCCCCCACATACCCCTCTCTTCCCCCACAGACACCCCCTCTTCACCCACAGACCTACCCCTCTTCCCCCACAGACCCTTCTCTTCACCCACAGACCCCCTCTCCTCCCCCACATACCTCCTTCTCCTCCTACAGACCCCCTCTCCCCCACAGACCCCTCTCTTACCCCACAGATCCCTCTCTTCCCCCACAGACCCCCTCTTCCCCTACAGACCCCCTCCCTTCCCCCACAGATCCCCTACCTCCCCCCAGATCTCCCCATTTCCCTCACAGATCCCCCTCTTCCCCCACAAACACCCTCTCCTCCCCCACATACCCCCTTTTCCTCCTACAGACCCCCTCTCCCCCCACAGACCCCTCTCTTACCCCACAGACCCCTCCCTTCCCCCACAAACCCCCTCTTCTCCCACAGACCCATCTCTTCCCCCACAGATCCCCCTCTCCCCCACAGACCCTCTCTTCCCCCACAGAACCCCCTCTTCCCCCACAGACTCCATCTTCCCCCACAGACCCCCTCTTCCCCCACAAACCCCTCATCCCCCCCATACCCCTCTCTTACCCCACAGACCCCTCTCTTCCCCACAGACCCCCTCTTCTCCCATAGACCCCCTCTTCCCCACAGACCCCCTCTTCCCCACAGATCCCCTCTCTTCCCCACAGACCCCCTATCTTCCCCAATCCCCACAGACCCCTCTCTTCCCCCACGGATCTCCCTCTTCCCCAATCCCCCACATACCCCTCTCTTACCCCACAGACCCCTCTCTTCCCCCACAGACCCCTCTTCCCCACAGACCCCTCTCTTCCCCACAGACCCCTCTCCCCACAGACCCCCTCTCCCCACAGACCCTCTCTTCCCCACAGACCCCTCTCTTCCCCCACAGACCCCCTTCACCCACAGACTCTCCTCTTCCCCACAGACCCCTCTCCCCCCACAGACCCCTCTCTTCCCCCACAGACCCCCTCTCCCCACAGACCCCCCCTCTCTTCCCCCACAGACCCCCTTCCCCCACAGACCCCTCTCTTCCCCACAGACCCCCTCTCCCCACAGACCCCCCTCTCTTCCCCCACAGACCCCCTTCCCCCACAGACCCCTCTCTTCCCCACAGACCCCCTTCACCCACAGACTCCCCTCTTCACCCACAGACCCCCTCTCCCCCACAGACTCCCCTCTCATCCTCCACAAATCCCTCTGTTTCCCCACATACCCCCTTTTCCCCCACATACCCCTCTCTTACCCCACAGACCCCTCTCTTCCCCCACAGACCCCCTCTTCTCCCATAGACCCCCTCTTCCCCCACAGACCCCCTCTTCCCCCACAGATCCCCCTCTCTTCCCCCACAGACCCCCCTATCTTCCCCCAATCCCCCACAGACCCCTCTCTTCCCCCACGGATCTCCCTCTTCCCCCAATCCCCCACATACCCCTCTCTTACCCCACAGACCCCTCTCTTCCCCCACAGACCCCCTCTTCCCCCACAGACCCCTCTCTTCCCCCACAGACCCCCTCTCCCCCACAGACCCCCCTCCCCACAGACCCTCTCTTCCCCCACAGATCTCCCTCTTCCCTCAACCCCCCCCCCTTTTCCCTCACAGATCTCCCTCTTCCCCCACAGACCCCTCTCTTCCCCACAGACCCCCTCTCCCCACAGACCCCCTCTCCCCCACAGACCCCTCTCTTCCCCACGGATCTCCCTCTTCCCCAATCCCCACATACCCCTCTCTTCCCCACAGACCCCTCTCTTCCCCCACAGACCCCCTTCCCCCACAGACTCCCCTCTTTCCCACTGATATCCCTCACAGATCTAACTCGTGTCCACTTCAGCAGTGATATCGCCTGCAGACTCCTCCAGTTCCTCGTTATCTAGTCAGGAGAAGCAGAGTAGCAGTACCGCCAGTCTGTGAAGCTGGGGTGGGCCAAGGCCCCTCCTTCCTCAGGAGGAGGGAGGAGCCCTCTATCAGAATACACGTGTTTCAAAGACCAGCAGCAGCAGCAGCCCTACTAATGTTCATATGTGTATGGCATACTTCAGACACACTCACATACTTCACTGATATATAGGGTAATACGAGCGAGAGACACTCACCCTCCGGACGTGAGTTAAGAAATAAAAGAACTGTGCAAGAGAATGTTCACAATGGAAGCATTTATTTTATATTGACATGTCAGAAAGCTAAAGGAAGAAAAGCAACAGAAAAGCTGGAAGATAAAAGAATGTGTGCGTGCGTGCGAACTGAGCTTTAATAGGTTCGAATTGTTATATATGACGTAATTTTTGCGGTAATTACGCTAGGACAGAATATAATAAATGTTTTCAATATTTAAATGTCTGTCAGTATTTTTAATATAGGACGGCGTGCATTACAAACACGCTGTTTAGAAGCCTCAAGTGCCGAGCAGGATATTTAAACGCAACAACTAAAAACACACGATCAGAGAAAAAATTCAAATTAATTCCTTTGATTTTACTCTAATTTATATTGAATTGATTAGAAAATTCCCAATGCCATAGTAGTACAATCTATATAATTTTACACTGGAAAATGTGGTGAAACACTGGCCCGTATGCAATGTAAGTCACTCACTAGGTAGTGACTTACTATCTTGTTTCAACGTGTGTCAGTCATGATCAGGATTAAACTTCCGAAGCTGCTAAATTGAAACACAAATTACATATTTCCTCAGATGATCGTCCAAGTAGTTGTTGCTATATTTCATCCTGCTGTGGTGTACTATATATTACTGTTTTAGGATAGGGGCCATCCAGAAATAAGCTCATCAAAAATCGACCTTTTTGAACATACATACATACTACCTCATCACCACTACATCATTTGGGAAAAATACATACATACCCCAACCTCATCTCATCATTTAAAGATTTAACCACCAAAACCGTTGGACGGTTGGTCTAGTAATCCCCCGCTGGTTTGGATGTGATCAGTCCAATTTGCCTCTCTTCAGGTCCCGTTGTCACATCCAAACCTGCGGGGGGTTACTAGACCAGCCACCCCTTCGTGGTTCAATCTTAAAACGAGTGGTTGATGTCAAAATTTCGCCTCTTAGTGAGGAGCTCATCATTTTGCAAACCAACATACATACAACCTCATCATTTCCAAAACATACATACATACCAAAGTGATGAGCTTATTTCTGGATGGCCCCATACTATGTATACGTATTTGTTGTGTCGGCGAGAGAGTTTCGCGTGGTATAATCAATAGGTTGCAACTAATGGTGTACCTGATTTTAATGTTTTATGTATCTCTGCTGTGAAATGAAGGTGTCACGTTATTTCGGAGCTGTCGCAACTCGCAACGGTTGGCCCTGGTTGGTAGTCTCTCGACATTTTCATGCGTGGCGTACTGCACTTACATTTTACAACGCGCTTTGGTACTTTTTGTGGCATGTGATAACACGCAAATTCGCCTTCAAAAGTTTATCCAAAACATTATTGAAATTGAAGCATATTTGCGCGCTATCAATGCGCCGCAAAAACTAAAAGTACCCAAGTGCATCGCATTCGCAATACACCGCGCATGAAAATTTTGAGAAACCGCTATGAGTATGAAGTCCGAAATTTTCACAAACGGTGCGCTCGACTTGAAAACTTCAGAATGATTGTCGTTTATACTCTACATTAACGGACTTAATTGTCTGTGTCACCTACCCAAAATCTTATGTAAATTTAATATTCACGCTTGATCCTGCCACTTCAAATTTTCAAATTCAACAAACGAAATTTTCGGCTCGATTTTTTTCATTTTCTTTCGCAATTTAAATACTTGAATTGTAGATTTTTTTTCATGAAGAATTTTATTTTCAACAAATTTGCGCGTTTAAAGAGATGGATTCAGAAAAATTGTATCTGTACCCTCAAAATTTTAATAGAGATTTCTGGACTTCATTTTCACGGACCTGAGAATCATGGACATAATTTTCACGGACATAAATAGTCACTCTGAGGTGCTCAGCGTGACTGTGATGTCCGTGATAAGTATGTCCGATAATGTATGTAGCAACAGGTGCCATAAATTTTACTTTAGAATCTATGGGTGCGTTCACATTACGCATATGTCTTCATAGGTCAAAAACAACTGGTTGAAAAGTAGGTCGAAAGGACATGTAGAATTTTACTGTGCCCCACTCTGGATGGTTTTCACAGCAGGAACTATCTTTTCCTCATCTTAAGGTTTTTCTTTTCAGGTAGCCACAGGCCCACCCTAGGATGCTGGATTTTTCGTCGTTCAGGCCCACTTTTTTTCGACCACAGGCCCACTTTTTAGCAAAAACTTGATCACAAAAACAGGCCCATTTAAGACATCACAGGCCCATTTGAGATAATACAAGCCCATTTGAGACATAAAAAGGCCCAAATGAGACCACACAGACCCGTTTGAGACAAAACAGGTCCATTTGAGACATCACAGGCCAATCTTGGACATTGCAGGCCCAAAATTTCACCACCCCCTACCCCCTTTTTTTCCAAAAACTCCTCGGATTTCGAAATTAAAGATAAAATTTCAAAATCCAGAAAAAAGCTCGTTCTAGGATGCCAGCCACCAGCGCATCCAGGAAAGAAAAACCTTACCTCATCTCTCTTGAAGATTGAAAGCATGATCTGCAATTTCCAAGCCAAGAAGGGTCTTTATTGAGCCCTTTCTACCTACCTTTTCAACCTACTTTTCGACCTGTTGCTTTCAAGTTTCAACCTATGAGCACACATATCAGTTATAGACGGTTCAGAGTAACAACATGATCATTAAAGCTGCACTTTTTCTTATTGTCTAAAAAGGGTGAATTGTTTCCCATCGCAGAAGACCTATATATAATTCGTACGATATATTGCAAAATTAAATAGATTGATAATACTGATACATCAAACATGCAGCCTCCTTGTTAATGTTTTATATAGCGTTCAGAGAAAATGAAAGGGAAAGACACCACTTGCATAATGTCCACAAATTAGCACCTCTTCTGGGCCCGTTGTGTCGTTGCCAATGTGACCATCCGTCACTTACTCTTAGATTGCGGATTTGATCGATCCATCTGTACACATTGACATATGCTTGATTGTTTGACCGATCTGGAAATTGAACCGTGAACACGGCTTTGGAGTTTGACCACCAGACACGACCCCAGCAGCAAAAATATTCATATAAATTTAAAATTGCACGAAACTTGTTTGTGCCTGTGGTACCAATACCATTTGCCCTTTCTGAAAGATTTTGCGTCCTGACTTCAAAAAGCCTGAAGAGACCAAGGTGCAAAGGTGAAAATTTGATTGAATATTGATAATTAAATGCTGTTTAATATTCATAACCATTAACAGAAATACACATAACTCTCAGTGGAAGGAAAACGTATCAATTAACAGTGATTTAATTTATTTGTTTTACATATATTTTTGCTTGTGTAGTTGTGTGTTAGCAGGAAATGGCGATTTGTACATTTTTATCATGAGCCTATTTTTCTGTGTATCTCAGTCACACAATCAAATTCTTTGCCCAAATGTTTACCCACATGGCCTGGATCGATCGATAAAAGCCTGAAACTCGACAAATTCTATAAAAAATAAACTGCTCGCTCTATAAAATGTGCGCTTTTAGGGGCCATCCAGAAATGAGCTCATCAAAAATCGGTATTTTTCAACATACATACTACCTCATCATTTGGGAAAGATACATACATTAACAATAACATACCCCAACCTCATCCCATTCTCATCATTTCAAGATTAATCATTTATGTGACACTGACACCACTGTTCCCCTAACCAGGGGCGTCGTGTCGTGTTAGACTAGAGCAAACACCACTCATTCAATATGAAACAAAGGCTGAGGTGACGTCAGTAAGTTTAGTCAGTAAGTTTTGTCTGACGTCAGTAACTGTAAGTTTTGTCTGACGTTGAAAGACCCTCTCGGCCTCTCGAGAATCAGCGCCGTGCGACTGGCGTCAGCGGGTCATACATCGTACGACAATTTAAGTTAGATCATGTAAAAAATCATTGAAAATTGAAAATGGTCTCGTGCTACATTCACTATTCAGGTCCAATTTTACAATAAGTGGTTGATGTCAAACTTTCGCCTCTAAAAAGTTTGCTCTAAGGGAGCCGTCACATATTGCGTCATCACTTTTTTGCCCATTTTCAACCCCCCCCCCCCCCCGTCTGTCAGCAAGCAAAATTTTGTTCTAATTGTTATACTTATAGACGAACCTCATTTAATCATTAAATGGCCTGTCACGTGCCCAGTTAGTTTAAGTTTGGACATATCTAGATATCATATTGCAGAAATGAAATGGATACTCAAAAACAAAATATCGCGAACGAAAAAGTTTGGAAATCGTACCCAAAGGATTTCAAATTCCGTAAACTGGTGTCAGTAAACTGGTGTCAGTAGACTGGCGTCAATAAACTGGTGTCAGTAGACTGGTGTCAGTAAACTGGTGTCAGTAAACTGGTGTCAGCAGACTGGTGTCAGTACACTGGTTTCAGCAGAGATTGGTGCCAGTAAACTAATGATTGAGGACTGGTGTCAGCAGACTCATGTCAGGGAAATGGTGCCAGTAAACTGGTAACAGCAGACTGGTGTCAGTAGACTGGTGTCAGTAGACTGGTGTCAGCAGACTGGTATCACTAGACTGGTGTCAGCAGAATGGGGCCAGTAGACTCGTATCAGTAAACTGGTCTCAGTAAACTGGTGTCAGCAGACTGGTGTCAGCAGACTGGTGTCAGTAGACAGGTGTCAGCAGACTGCTGTTAGCAGACTGGTGTCAGCAGACTGGTGTCAGCAGACTGGTGTCAGCAGACTGGTGTCAACAGACTGGTGTCAGAGGACTGATGCCAGTAGACTGGTGTCAACAGACTGGTGTCAGCAGACTGGTGTCAGCAGACTGGTGTCAGCAGACTGGTGTCAGCAGACTGGTGTCAGTAGACTGGTGTCAGCAGACTGGTGTCAACAGACTGGTGTCAGCAGACTGGTGTCAGCAGACTGGTGTCAGCAGACTGGTGTCAGCAGACTGGTGTCGGTAGGCTGATGTCAGAGGACTGATGCCAGTAAACTGGTGTCAGCAGACTGGTGTCAGTAGACTGGTGTCAGTAAACTGGTGTCAGCAGACTGGTGTCAGCAGACTGGTGTCAGCAGACTGGTGTCAGCAGACTGGTGTCAGTAGACTGGTGTCAGCAGACTGGTGTCAACAGACTGGTGTCAGCAGACTGGTGTCAACAGACTGGTGTCAGCAGACTGGTGTCAGCAGACTGGTGTCAGCAGACTGGTGTCAGCAGACTGGTGTCAGCAGACTGGTGTCAGCAGACTGGTGTCAGCAGACTGCTGTCAGCAGACTGGTGTCAGCAGACTGGTGTCAACAGACTGGTGTCTGCAGACTGCTGTCAACAGACTGGTGTCAGCAGACTGGTGTCGGTAGGCTGATGTCAGAGGACTGGTGTCAGTAGTCTAGTGTCGGAGGACTGATGTCTATACGACAGGTGTCAGTAGGCTGGTGGTAGCAGACTGGTGTCAGTAGACTGGTGTCAGCAGACTGGTGTCAGTAGACTGGTGTCAGTAAACTGGTCTCAGTAAACTGGTGTCAGAAGACTGGTGTCAGTAGACTGGTGTCAGCAGACTGGTGTCAGCAGACTGCTGTCAGCAGACTGGTGTCAGCAGACTGGTGTCAGCAGACTGGTGTCAACAGACTGGTGTCTGCAGACTGCTGTCAACAGACTGGTGTCTGCAGACTGCTGTCAACAGACTGGTGTCAGCAGACTGGTGTCAACAGACTGGTGACAACAGACTGGTGTCTGCAGACTGCTGTCAACAGACTGGTGTCAGCAGACTGGTGTCAGCAGACTGGTGTCAGCAGACTGGTGTCAGTAAACTGGTGTCAGCAGACTGGTGTCAGCAGACTGGTGTCAGCAGACTGGTGTCAGTAGACTGGTGTCAGCAGACTGGTGTCAGCAGACTGGTGTCAGCAGACTGGTGTCAGTAGGCTGGTGGTAGCAGACTGTGTGTCAGCAGACGGCAGACTGGTGTCAACAGACTGGTGTCAGTAGACAGGTGTCAGTAGACTGGTGTCAACAGACTGGTGTCAGCAGACTGGTGTCAGCAGACTGCTGGTGTCAGCAGACTGGTGTCAGCAGACTGGTGTCAGCAGACTGTTGTCAGCAGACTGGTGTCAGCAGACTGGTGTCAACAGACTGGTGTCAGCAGACTGGTGTCAGAGGACTGATGCCAGTAGACTGGTGTCAACAGACTGGTGTCAGCAGACTGGTGTCAGCAGACTGGTGTCAGCAGACTGCTGTCAGCAGACTGGTGTCAGCAGACTGGTGTCAGCAGACTGGTGTCAGCAGACTGGTGTCAGCAGACTGGTGTCAGCAGACTGGTGTCAGCAGACTGGTGTCAACAGACTGGTGTCAGCAGACTGGTGTCAGCAGACTTCTGACTGGTGTCAGTAGACTGGTGTCAGTAGACTGGTGTCAGCAGACTGGTGTCAGCAGACTGGTGTCAGCAGACTGGTGTCAGTAGACTGATGTCAGAGGACTGATGCCAGTAAACTGGTGTTAGAGGACTGGTGTCAGCAGACTGGTGTCAGCAGACTGGTGTCAGCAGACTGATGTCTATACGACAGGTGTCAGTAGGCTGGTGGTAGCAGACTGGTGTCAGTAGACTGGTGTCAGCAGACTGGTGTCAGTAGACTGGTGTCAGCAGACTGGTGTCAGCAGACTGGTGTCAGCAGACTGGTGTCAGCAGACTGGTGTCAGCAGACTGTCAGCAGACTGGTGTCAGCAGACTGGTGTCAGGCAGATGGTGTCAAAAGACTGTTGTCAGCAGACTGGTGTCAGTAAACTGGTGTCAGCAGACTGGTGTCAGCAGACTGGTGTCAGCAGACTGGGGGTGTCAACAGACTGGTGTCAGCAGACTGGTGTCAGCAGACTGTGTGTCACAGACTGGTGTCAGCAGACTGGTGTCAGTAGACTGGTGCAACAGACTGGTGTCAGCAGACTGCTGTCAACAGACTGGTGTCAGCAGACTGGTGTCAACAGACTGGTGTCAGCAGACTGGTGTCAGTAGACTGGTGTCAGCAGACTGGTGTCAGTAGACTGGTGTCAGCAGACTGGTGTCAGCAGACTGGTGTCAGCAGACTGGTGTCAGCAGACTGGTGTCAGCAGACTGGTGTCAGCAGACTGGTGTCAGCAGACTGGTGTCAGCAGACTGGTGTCAGCAGACTGGTGTCAGTAGACTGGTGTCGGAGGGCTGATGTCTATACGACAGGTGTCAGTAGGCTGGTGGTAGCAGACTGGTGTCAGCAGACTGGTGTCAGCAGACTGGTGTCAGCAGACTGGTGTCAGCAGACTGGTGTCAAGCAGACTGGTGTCAGCAGACTGGTGTCAGCAGACTGGTGTCAGCAGACTGGTGTCAGGCAGTAGACTGGTGTCAGTAGACTGGTGTCAGCAGACTGGGTGTCACAGACTGGTGACGTCACAGACTGGGGTCAATAGACTGGTGTCAGCAGACTGTGGTCAGCAGACTGGTGTCAGCAGACTGGTGTCAGTAGACTGGTGGTGTCAGCAGACTGGTGTCAGCAGACTGGTGTCAGCAGACTGGTGTCAGCAGACTGGTGTCAACAGACTGGTGTCAGTAGACTGGTGTCAGCAGACTGGTGTCAGTAGACTGGTGTCAGCAGACTGGTGTCAGCAGACTGGTGTCAGCAGACTGACTGGTGTCAGCAGACTGGTGTCAGTAGACTGGTGTCAGCAGACTGGTGTCAGCAGACTGGTGTCAGTAGACTGGTGTCAGCAGACTGGTGTCAGCAGACTGGTGTCAGTAGACTGGTGTCAGCAGACTGGTGTCAGCAGACTGGTGTCAGTAGACTGGTGTCAGCAGACTGGTGTCAGCAGACTGGTGTCAGCAGACTGGTGTCAGCAGACTGGTGTCAGCAGACTGGTGTCAACAGACTGGTGTCAGCAGACTGGTGTCAACAGACTGCAGACTGCTGTCAACAGACTGGTGTCAGCAGACTGGTGTCAACAGACTGGTGTCAGCAGACTGGTGACAACAGACTGGTGTCTGCAGACTGCTGTCAACAGACTGGTGTCAGCAGACTGCTGTCTGCAGACTGCTGTCAACAGACTGGTGTCAGCAGACTGGTGTCGGTAGGCTGATGTCAGCAGACTGATGCCAGTAAACTGGTGTTAGAGGACTGGTGTCAGCAGACTGGTGTCAGTAGACTGGTGTCAGCAGACTGGTGTCAGTAGGCTGGTGTCGCAGGGCTGATGTCTATACGACAGGTGTCAGTAGGCTGGTGGTAGCAGACTGGTGTCAGCAGACTGGTGTCAGCAGACTGGTGTCAGCAGACTGGTGTCAGCAGACTGGTGTCAGCAGACTGGTGTCAGCAGACTGGTGTCAGCAGACTGGTGTCAGCAGACTGGTGTCAGCAGACTGGTGTCAGCAGACTGCTGTCAACAGACTGGTGTCTGCAGACTGCTGTCAACAGACTGGTGTCTGCAGACTGCTGTCAACAGACTGTGGACTGGTGTCTGCAGACTGCTGTCAACAGACTGGTGTCAGCAGACTGGTGACAACAGACTGGTGTCTGCAGACTGCTGTCAACAGACTGGTGTCAGCAGACTGGTGTCTGCAGACTGCTGTCAGCAGACTGGTGTCAGCAGACTGGTGTCAGCAGACTGGTGTCAGCAGACTGGTGTCAGTAAACTGGTGTTAGAGGACTGGTGTCAGCAGACTGGTGTCAGCAGACTGGTGTCAGTAGACTGGTGTCAGCACTGGTGTCAGTAGACTGGTGTCAGCAGACTGGTGTCAGCAGACTGGTGTCAGCAGACTGGTGTCAGCAGACTGGTGTCAGTAGACTGGTGTCAGCAGACTGGTGTCAGCAGACTGGTGTCAGCAGACTGGTGTCAGCAGACTGGTGTCAGAGAACAGACTGGTGTCAGCAGACTGGTGTCAGTAGACTGGTGTCAGCAGACTGGTGTCAGCAGACTGGTGTCAGTAGCAGACTGGTGTCAGCAGACTGGTGTCAGCAGACTGGTGTCAGCAGACTGGTGTCAGCAGACTGGTGTCAGCAGACTGGTGTCAGCAGACTGGTGTCAGCAGACTGGTGTCAGCAGACTGGTGTCAGCAGACTGGTGTCAGCAGACTGGTGTCAGCAGACTGGTGTCAGCAGACTGGTGTCAGCAGACTGGTGTCAGTAGACAGGTGTCAGCAGACTGCTGTTAGCAGACTGGTGTCAGCAGACTGCTGTCAACAGACTGGTGTCAGCAGACTGGTGTCAGAGGACTAATGCCAGTAGACTGCTGTCAACAGACTGGTGTCTGCAGACTGCTGTCAGAAGACTGTTGTCAGCAGACTGCTGTCAACAGACTGGTGTCAGAGGACTGGTGCCAGTAGACTGGTGTCAACAGACTGGTGTCAACAGACTGGTGTCACCAGACTGGTGTCAGTAGACTGGTGTCAGCAGACTGGTATCACTAGACTGGTGTCAGTAGACTGGTATCACTAGACTGGTGTCAGCAGACAGGGGTCAGTAGACTGGGGTCAGTAGACTCGTATCAGTAAACTGGTTTCAGTAAACTGGTGTCAGCAGACTGGTGTCAGTAGACAGGTGTCAGCAGACTGCTGTCAGCAGACTGGTGTCTACAGACTGCTGTCAACAGACTGGTGTCTGCAGACTACTGTCAATAGACTGGTGTCATTAGACTGGTGTCAGCAGACTGGTGTTGGTAGGCTGATGTCAGAGGACTGGTGTCAGTAGTTTAGTGTCGGAGGACTGATGTCTATACGACAGGTCTCAGTAAACTGATGTCAGAAGACTGGTGTCAACAGACAGGTATCAGCAGACTGCTGTTAGCAGACTGCTGTCAACAGACTGGTGTCTGCAGACTGCTGCCAACAGACTGTGGACTGGTGTCTGCAGACTGCTGTCAACAGACTGTTGTCAAATGTCAGCAGACTGGTGACAACAGACTGCTGTCAACAGACTGGTGTCAGCAGACTGGTGTCGGTAGGCTGATGTCAGCAGACTGATGCCAGTAAACTGGTGTTAGAGGACTGGTGTCAGCAGACTGGTGTCAGTAGACTGGTGTCGCAGGGCTGATGTCTATACGACAGGTGTCAGTAGGCTGGTGGTAGCAGACTGGTGTCAGCAGACTGGTGTCAGCAGACTGGTGTCAGCAGACTGGTGTCAGTAGTCTAGTGTCGGAGGACTGATGTCTATACGACAGGTGTCAGTAGGCTGGTGGTAGCAGACATATTCCTATCAATTTCGATGAAGTGAGAGTGTTGTCTCACTTTGGCCCTCACTTTTATCATTTCAATGAGAGCCTTTTCCTATCAACTTGTAAGTAGTGTGTGTTTTCTCACTTGGGCCCTCACTTTTATCATTTGAATGAGAACATTAAATTAATATCACCTTGTAATGAGTGAGTGTTTCTCACTTAAGCCCTCACTTTTATCATTTGAACGAGGGCCTTTTCCTATCAATTTGGAAGAAGTGAGGGTGTTCTCTCACCCTGCCATTATTTGAATAAGGGCCTCCATCAATTCAGAAGAAGTGGGAATATCCTCTATTACTGTCACTTTGGCCCTCACTTTGTGCATTTACATGAGAGCCTTTTCCATCAAATTGGAAGAAGTGATAGTGTTCTGTCACTTTCATCATTCAGAATTTCATCATTTAGCTTCGGATGAAACCTTGAAAATTTTACCTGCAGACACACCCAGACATGTGAAACTTAAAAACTCGCCTGCAGCAGGCCGTTGTAATCAAATTATTCATAACCAAATTGATCTTGACAGATTCATGTGTACAAAACCTTGAAAATTTTCGCCTGCGGCGGGCTGTTGTGATCAAATTATTTTAACAAATTGATGCTGCATCAGAGGTAACACCTTCAAAATTTTTGCCTGCGGCGGGCTGCACTGAATTGTGATCAACTTATGTTACTTAATTGGTCCAACACACAACTTCTCAGATGTAACACGTTCGAAATTTGCGCCTGTGGCGGGTTGTCGTAATCGAATAATATTGATACATGATCAAATTGATCTTGAAGGAAGATTCATGTGCAAAAGAAATCTTAAAAATGATCCGATCATTCAGTTAAAAATGATCCCATACAAAGGACAAAAAATCCCATACAAAGGACAAAAAATTGATCTTGCACACAGTCTCAGATGTTAAAGCTTCAAAAATTTTGCCTGCGGCGCCTAGAAAGGGACAGTTGGGATACTGGAGTACTGGATTGCCTTGAACTTAGTGATTGATACCGCTTTTGTGAGAAAAGCGAGCGGTATAATCTTTCAAACTTTGGGAGTAGCAAAAACATGAAAAATTTGGTTGAGCCTTGAAAGTGAGGGGATTTGAATGGTGTAACCGAGGATTTTAGCAAATGGTGTCAACAGACTGTTGTCAGCAGACTGGTGTCAGGGGACTGGTGTCAGTAAACTGGTGTCAGCAGACTGGTGTCAGTAAACTGGTGTCAGTGTAGACTGTCGTCAGTAAACTGGTGTCAGCAGACTGGTGTCAGCAAACTGGTGTCAGCAGACTGGTGTCAGCAGACTGGTGACAACAGACTGGTGTCAGAAGGACAGCAAAAAAACTGGCAAGTGTCGCGACTGGTGTCAGACGGTGTCAGCAGACTGGTCAGCAGACTGGTGTCAGCAGACCGGCACGGTGTCGCGTAAGTAGACTGGTGTCAGCAGACTGCGCTGCAAACTGCGTTAGAGACTGGTGTCAGCAGACTGGTGTCAGTAGACTGGTGTCAGTAGACTGGTGTCAGTAATCTGGTGTGAGCAGACTGGTGTCAGTTGACTGGTGTCAGCAGATTGGTGTAAGTAGGTGATGTCAGAGGACTGGTGCCAGTAAACTGGTGTTAGAGGACTTATGTCAGCAGACTGGTGTCAGTAGACTGGTGTCAGTAATCTGGTGTGAGCAGACTGGTGTCAGTTGACTGGTGTCAGCAGACTGGTGTAATAGACTGAAGACTGACGTCAGAGGATTGGCGCCAGTAAACTGGTGATTGAGGAATAGTGTCAGGGAAATGGTGCCTGATCTCAGGTGACTGGTTTCAGCAGACTGTTGTCAGTAGACGGATATCAGAGGACTGGTGCCAGTAAACTAGTGAAAGAGGACTGGTGTCAGCAGACTGGTGTCAGGAAATGGTTTCAGAAGATTGGTGTCAGCAGACTGGTGTCAGGGGAAGGGTGCCAGTAGACTGTGGTCAGTAGACTGGTGTCAGCAGACTGGTGTCAGCAGACTGATGTCAGTAGGCTGATGTCATTCTTTGTTTAATACGGTAAATGGGTCAGGTAATACAGGGTAAATAGAAAGGGTAAATAAGCAGGGTAAATAAGCAGGGTAAATAAGCAGGGTAAATAAACAGTGTAAGCATGATTAATTAACTATAGAGAAACAAAACAACGTTTAATAGAGAAACAACGTTTAATAAATTTTTCGGCACTTTACAATCAAATCATATCAAATATATTTATAAATATTAATGATAGGCTACCCTTCAGTGTAAAGATTTGTTTCACAAGATTACATTTTCACGTTCAGAAATGTCACATGTGCAGTTGGTGTGCCCGAATCAGCTCGTTTACAACAGACTGTTTTTGAATATTAGTTTCAGGCGCCAAGTAGGTATACCACCAATGGGTACACACTATGCAGGAAGCCAGTTAAGTCAACACAATACCACTGCCAGCATATGGGCCGACGGACATTCCCTGTCTTTAACTTGGAAAATGACCATTCCAAATGCAAACAGCAGTTACCATACCAACTCAGACCGACTTCCACATTCCCTAGCGAAGAATTATGTGTTTATGTTTTGAGTAGTAAAGTTTCTATAGAAAATATTATCTTCGAATAATTCATTTATCAATCTGTCTGAAGGGCACATCCAACCGTATTGTATTCTAAAACCTATTGATAGTCTGTTGGTTTATCAAATGGGCGCCTTAGGCAATCTAATAAATTAAAGTGAAATGGAAAAATTTTATTAAATAAATCACATCGAAGGTATATACTCCAGTAGCTAGCCAAAGTTGAGTAGGCCTTTCGAGGTCGAGAGAATTTCTCATCGGAATTTGTTAGTTCAAATGATAACAATCAACTTTGAGGGGGGTAGAAATTTTCAAATTGTGGCGAACAGGTGACCACGCCCACTTTTTGTCATTTAATTGGCACGCATGTTCAAAAATTCATATCTCGGGCTAGGAAGGTCGCAGAGACTTGTTTTTGGGCTCAAACGAATCGCAGTGGCCATGTTTATATTAGACTTATTCAAGTAAACATATGCTCTAAAATGCTCTGAACCGAGTTACAGGCCAAAAGCATTTTGAGCCAAAGCGATGACTAAAATCGATTATTTTATCATAACTTGGGCTAGGAAGGTCGCAGAGACTCCGTTCATAGCTCAAAGAACCACCAATTGGCATGTTTATATGCGACTTGTAAATAAACATATGCCCTAAAATGCTCAAAACCAAGTTATAGGCAAAAAACTGATTTTTGGTCATTTCGCTGTGGAATTTTGGCAAAAAATCAATGTAACATCCATGTTTTGGGGTCGAGACCAAAATTTTACCCCTGAAAATGTTCTTTAAAACATCCCTCGTTTGACAGAAAAAGGTTTTGGGGGTCTAGAATAGTCACAATGGCTATGTTGAACTATTTAGCAACTGGTTTGATGCCCATTTTTTGATGCATGTCAAAAATTCATATCTCAGGCCAAGAAGGTCGTAGGGAGCTTGTTTTGGGCTCAAACGAATCACCAATGACCATGTTTATATAAGACTTGTGAATAAACATATGCTCTAAAATGCTCCTGAACCGAGTTACAGGCCAAAAAGCATTTGAGCCGGCGATGGCTCAAAATTGATAATTGTTCATAATTTGGGCTGAAGGTCATAAAGACTTCGTTAAAAAGCTCAAGAATAACCACAATTGGCATGTTTATATACGACTTGTGAATAAAAATATGCCCCAAAATACTCAGAAACTGGTTATAGGCCAAAAACTGGTTTTGGCCATTATCATATATGATTTGGTAAAAAATGAATGCAGAATCCATGTTTGATGTGCTTACCAAAATTTTGACCTAAATATACTTCAAACATCCCTCCTGCGATGAAAAAGATTTTGGGGTCTAAAATTTTGGTTTAACGAATCTCCTAATTCTAGCACAAATCTTGAATATAATTACAAAAGCCAGTTTTAACTGGCTTTCATTTTCTTTTTGGCCTGTAAGTCGGTTAGGAGCATGCCAATTAGCTGTGGTTTTCCAAGTCTTTATTCCTAAAAAGTATGAAAAAATTATCAGTCAACCATCGAAAATCCCCTTTTAATCAAAGGGCCCCGGGCTTTTTATTCGGGGAAGTAAAAAGGGTGGGATAAAAATTTTTTTAACCCGGGCCCCGGATTAATTTTTTGGACATCCTGGAAAAACCCCAAATGGAAAAACCCTTTGGATTTTGAAAAAAACCCATTAAAACGGGGATTTTTGGGGTTTTTTCGGGGAAAGGGGTCTAAAAAAAAACATGGATTGTTTTTTTTGCCAAAACTCGGAAAAAATGCCCAAAAATGGGTTTTTTATACAACCCGGTTTCGGGTTTTTAAAGGGCATTGTTTTTAAAAAACAAGCTATGCCAGTGATTTCTTTCGGCTATGGGGGTCTCTGCATTGGTTTGTAAAAAATGTTTTTCCAAAACCTCAAATGTTTTGGCCTTTTTCCGCCCCAAATTTTAACAATCAAAAAAACTGAACCCATTGCGACAGGATTCGTCTGAGGCAAAACAAGTCTCTACGACCTTCCTAGCCTGAGATATGAACAAGTGAACATGCGCCACCAAATGACGAAAGTGGGCGTGTCACCTGTTTGCCTACTATTTGAAAATTTCTACCCCTCAAAGTTGATTGTTATCATTTGAACTAACAAATTCGATGAGAAATTCTCGACCTCGAAAGGCCTAATTTCAACTTTGGCTAGCTACTCTAATAATAGCATTAAAATAAAAGATAATAAATTAAAATTCATACTTTGATCTGCAATGTAGAACAACAATAAAAATCTGGTAAAAGAGCCTTTCAGTCACTATCTGTCCTAAATACCCTAAATACCTGAACTCTGAGACACCTACCTGTCATCTAAGGCCTAAACCACCTTCCTTTCACCGAGGAGACCTGGCTTTCTGAAACTACAAGACTTTCAGAAGAAATATCAGAATTAGAGTAAATTTTTGGTATTACGAGAGAGTTGCAATTCGAAAGACGATTTCACCATGTTATTTCACACCCACTTTTTTGTTCACTGAGGAGCGTGTTTTTGATTCTAGATTTGATAGCTGATACAGATGCAGATAGGTCAGAGTTTTTTGTTGAACCGGGTATCACAATCCCACTAACATTTGCAATACATTTTTCAAACATGGATCTAGTATACTGGTTCCAAAGTTTGGAAGCACTGAACACAAAGCTCTGCAATCCAATTTCAAGTGTTACGTTAGGGAGTAATAAGGATATTTTATTGTTCTGGTTGCTGAGTTTAAATAATTCATAGAGTGCTAAAGGACATTTGTATTTAAGTATGTTGAAAGTTTCAATTAGGGTAGAGTACTTATACAAATTCCTCAGATTCAAAAACCCATTTTTGTTGAATAATGGTTTTGTATGTTCGAGCACAAAATTCTTGGGAGCTGTGTGTTCAGTAAAAGTTCTCGCTCTAGCACACGTCCTATAGTATTCAGGGTGGTCAAAAGTCAACTCAGTTCCAAATAGGAGGCGTACACATCTTTCTGTATAGAATATTTTTGCAAGTTTATAATCAGATACTCCACCCCATACCGAGATACAGTATGTAACATGAGGTAAGAAGAGAATTATATAATTTAAGATATTCCTTTGAAGGAATAAATTTTTGACTCTTTTAATCATAACAATGCTTAGTTTCAGTTTCTGGTGTAAGTAATCAATATGATCATCCCATTTTAATTTTTCGTCAATAACAACTCCAAGGAACTTGACTTTTGATACCTGCTTCAGTTTTTTGTTGCATAGCTTCAAAGAGAATAATCTGTCATATGTACGATCCGTTCTAGCACAGACTAGTCTTTCTTTGTTGGAGTATGCATGCCTAAAATGCATGAAACAGCTTTTTTCAACATTAATATGGAGCTGATTGGCGTACATATAATCATAGATAGCATCCAGAACTTGTTGTGCTTTCTTATACGCTTCAGCTTCAGAATCAGCAGAGACAAAAATATTCGTGTCATCAGCATACAATACAAATTTTCCTGTGTTTGACACTGTCACAATGTCATTCACATATATCAAAAACAACAAAGGTCCTAAAACGGACCCTTGTGGCACGCCATACTCAATATTGCTTTCCTCAGAATTTTCTGATTGAAACTTTGTAGATTGTACTCTTCCAGAAAGATAGCTTTTGATCAGTTTAAGACTGATACCTCTTATTCCATAGAAATTCAACTTGTAAATTAGCTTTTCATGAGAAATTGTATCAAATGCTTTGCTAAGGTCTATAAATATACCAATTACATGTCTTTTCTTCTCTATTTCGTTTATAATTTGTTTCACAGAAAAATTTACAGCATGGCTTGTCGAATGGTTTTTTCGGAAACCATACTGATTTTCGTATATTGTATTGTTTGCTGAGAAAAAGCTATACAAACGGTTATAGATAAGTTTCTCCAGAATTTTCCCAAAGAGTGGTAGGGTAGAAACAGGTCGATAATTATCAAGATACCTTGAGTCTCCTTTTTTAAACACTGGAGTCACAGATGCTCTCTTAAGGATGTGTAACATTCGGTAATTCAGCGTGTCAGAATCCGAATATACAGGGTGTTTCAAGACTCGTGTCCATATTTTGAATAGCTACAATTTTCAAACTAAGGAAAACGACAGTTTCGTTTTATGTTCAAAATGCTGTCATTGTATTACAATTTAGGTTAGTAAACTCAAATTTGACCAATACTTCAATAATTTCTCGAACCAAGCCCCCTTTCTTGAGGCCAAGTTTTGCACTCTTGGTAGCATGTTATCCATAGCTGTTTTCACTGTATCGAGAATTAGCTTCCTAACCTCTCTTCTGATGTTCTCTTTCAGCAGCCCAGTTGTTCTGGGGATTGGTTCAGAGCTGCAGAGGGTCTATCAAACATGATTAACCATATGCGGTTAATGAGGGACCTAAAACAACTGAAAAATTCAGTTTCGATGGGTCTCAGTCATCAAGGGGTTTTCGGACCCCATTTTTTGAAGATGGTGATGGGAAGGCTGAGACCATCAGAACAGCTAACTACTTAGCCATGCTTCGGAATAAGTTCAACTCACTGCCAAAAAGGAAGAAGATACTTGACTCTTGCTATTTCCAGCAAGATGGTGCTCCCCCACATACCAACACAGCAAGTATCACTTGGCTGAAGGGGCAATTTGAGGATAAGGTGATATCCAGGAGAACTGATTCCGCATGGCCAAATGACAGCCCGACTTAAACCCTTGCAACTTTTTCTTGTGGGGCTACCCTAAAGAGCGTGTTTACGCCAACCCCATCCCCAGAACAACTGGGCTGCTGGGGGATAACATTATATGGTAGGTAAGGAAGCCAAGTCTCGATACAGTGAAATCAGCCATGGACAACATGCTACCAAGAGTGCAAAACCCGGCCTCAAGAAAGGGGGCTTGGTTGGAGAAATTATTGAAGTCTTGGTCAAATTTGAGTTTACTAACCTAAATTGTAATACAATGACAGCATTTTGAACATAAAACGAAACTGCCCTTTCCCTTGGTCTGAAAATTGTAGCTATTCAAAATATGGACACGAGTCTTGAAACACCCTGTAAATCTAGAGATGGACTTTCGAAATCTACTGATGGACTTTTGAAATCTACTGATGGAGTTTTTAGAGAGAGACTTTCGCGCGTGTTTATATAACTCCATCTCTGGTTTCGTAACTCCATCAGTGATGGTTATACGTATACAGCACGCGCGAAAACAACACGGCCGTGTATATAATAATATATCAATACGCCGCGAGAACTTTGAACCGCGCGCACAAAATACGCGCAAAGTGCAGTTGGAACTGCCCCTGTAACAAAATACGCGCAAATTGCAGTTGGATCTGCCCCTGTATTACACACCTGTCCGATTTCAGACATAGCGTACAACTACGCCCCTGCGTGTGCCTTCTTCGATGACGATGACGTGCCTGACGATGAGAACACCACATTTGAGGAGGAGGTAAGCTGTGTTCGGTTCTTTACATTTATGTGAATTTTTTCCCTCTCCAATTGCGTTTTTGTTTTACAAAAAGGCAAATGAGAGGGTTAGCAGAGATCGTGGTTTGGAGGATTTTGGGAGAAATTGTGTATACTACCTTTATCCGTACTGTTAATTCTGAAAAGTGCCCGGGTGGGGGAGAAATCTCTAAATATGGGGGAGAAATCTCTAAAAATGGGGGAGAAATCTCTAAATATGGGGGAGAAATTTCCACAAATGGCATAAGAAATCATTCAACTGCTCCTTTATAATATCAGTCAAGTCGGGGTATTTTGGAGTTTTTGGTGTAGTGGCATCGAGTGAAACTGTAAACTTCTGTTAGCTGACAGGAATTTGGGTTCGATGCTCGGGTCATTCTAACCTTGAAATTGATTGTTTTTCAAAATCTCGTCAGATCGATTTCATCAAATCTTTTCACGCTAAAATAATGAATTCAAAATATTTACAGAATCAATTTTCACGGTTTTTATTGGAGTTTGAAACATTTGGTCTTTTTTCGGCTTGAGCATCAACTAACTGACAATAAATTCATGATTTAAGTGCGATGATGGATCATGATGATTGGTCCAAGGAATTGAGTTGAAGTTTTCCCTGTAATCATTATATCCAAATCCGCAATTTTTTTTCATTTCAGTACCTGCCGATCATTTCGTGATTATTGACTTTTTGATTCATGCTAACGGAGGCGGAATGCAACAATAACTATAAAATGTGACGGCTTAATAATATCAAAAGCAAAGAAAATGTAACGCGTAACAAAAATGGACCCCGTGGTTATGAAACTGGAAACAGCGCACAACAAAACAAGAGTTGAACGAATTGTGGTGATTGCGCGCGCGTAGAATTTGCCACGTGCATCCGTACCGATCCGCCAACGTGCATGCGCGCGTTAAATCAAGCACATAGGAGAGGGAAATTAAGCGCCTGCATACGGGAACACCGAACGACGAGAAATGCACCGGCAGGCGCAATTCTTGTTGATTCGGTAAAATTCTAGTGAAATTCCTGGGATATTCGAGCGAATATTCAAGCAAAATATCCGTCAAACCGTCAGACACATTGGGAACTGGCGGGTTGTTATAGTTGGGAATTGAAATTATGTTGTCTTTGTTAGACCCCGGTCAAGATATGCTACTAAATATCTAGTGTCTTCTACTTTATAGTCTGGTAGGTAAAGCACATCTGTCTGCAAAAATTGTTAGAGTTCTATGGACAGTTGTTATACCTTCTTTGGACCATTCTAAACGAAAAAAGCCCGGGAGCCAAATTTTTCAGATGGTGCTCGACCCATTTTTGGGCCACGCCCTTTTTTCTATCAGCGCACAATATGAAATTCCATATCTCGGTCTAGGAAGGTCGTACAGACTCGGTTTTTAGCTCAAACAAATCACAATCATCACATTTATTGACAATTGTCAATTAGAATATGCCCTAAAATGCACAGAAAATGAGTTATGGGCCAAAAACGTCATTTTTGGCCACCCGCAGGGTGCAAATTCATATCTCAGTCGGGGAAGGTCGTACAGGTTCCGTTTATAGCTTAAAAGAATCGCAATCATCACATTTATAGACAATTGTTGATAAAGATAAGCCCTAAAAAGCACAGAAAATGAGTTATGGGCCAAAAAACCTTATTTTTTGGCCAACCGCAAGGTGGAAATTCATATCTCGGTCGGGGAAGGTCGTACAGGTTCCGTTTATAGCTTAAAAGAATCGCAGTCATCGTATTTATACACAATTGTTGATGAAGATATGCCCTAAAATGCACAGAAAATGAGTTATGGGCCAAAAAACCTTATTTTGGGCCAACCACCAAGGCAAGAAATTTATATCTCGGCCTAAGAAGGTCATGAAGGTTCCATTCATAGCTCAACAGAATCGCGATAAACAACTTTATATTGGAATGAACAAGTGCTCTAAAATCACCAGAAAACAAGTTATTTTGACCACCTTCAGGGTCGAAAATTGGATATTGTTTCATATTTGTCTAAGATAGTATGGGTTGGAGTTGACGCTGCTGGTTTATGGTGAGTGGTGATGTTTCATATCTCTATTGGAATCTGCTCTTACAAGCAATTTCTATAACCAGATGCGTAAATTTCTTCCTACATAATCTACAGCTTTTGAATGTTACAGATTCAAAATTATTTGATGAATTCAAACAAGGATACTTTTCACTCAGTTCTCTTTTACACACTCAGTTCTCTTTTACACACTGAGTTCTCTTTTACACACTTTGGTTTCGCAGCACTTTTAGTCCTCTCAGTGTACCTTATTCGACCTTATCAACCACTGATACATTATCATATATAACGTTACATTACATCGGCTGTAAAATGATGTGGTAAACTCCTCTCCTTTCACTGAGCTGTATACATTGCTTATACATTCCTGTGTATAGTTCTTGTTAGACCCTTATCCAATTAACTACTGCATTCCACTTCTTTTGAAACTATTTTAACAGTTATTAATAACTACTAGATTTTTATAGAGACCTATAATTTTACTTCCACTATGTCTAGTACTGCTACTAATTCTGGTTCTCCGTCGGTGGTGCGTTCTGATAACGCAGAGGCGGGGAATAAGCGTGTGTTGAATGACACAAGTTTTGAGGAGAATGTCAGCCCTGGCCGTGGTGCGCCTCCCAAGCGCTCCAATCAAGATCCTGAGCTGAGTGCTGCTGCGTCAGCGAGCGAGGACACTCCGATCACTTACGGTCTGTTCAAGTCCACCCTTGAGGAGATGTTCTCACGCTTTGAGGCGAGGATCAATGTTAGGATAGATTCGCTCCAATCTAGATTGGATAGCATCGGTATTCGCCTCAATAGTGTGGAGGAAGCTGCCTCCAGCAGGGACATCAGGATCGAGGACATGGCTTCTCGGATCCAAGTGCTGGAGCTGAGGGGGGCTGATGTGGAGGACAGGCTGGCAAGCCTGGAGAATGAGCCGGCACGCACCGCGCCCAGTCCAGGCTGGCAACCTGCAGGTCTCCCTCGCCGTAAGATCTTGCTCCTGGGGGACTCGAACTCGGGGGGGAAGATCCGGTTCGGTTCCGAGAGGGGTACTCTTGGGAGTGCCCTTCCCGGTTCCAGTGACTTCCGCGCCAAGCTCGAGGACCTCCCCCCTCCTTCCTCTCCCATGTTCAGGGGTGTGTCAGACCTGATAGTCGCTGTGGGCACCAACAACCTCAAGGACCCCCAGTGTGACCCGGAGACTCTAGTTAAGAGTACTCACTCTTACGTGCAGGCCATCGCAAGAGAGAATCCGGGCACACACATCTTTCTTCCGGGGGTCCTGCCCGTACACAGTGGCTGGACGGACCAGGCCGTTAACACCAAAATTGATATTTACAATTACCACCTTAAAAGTATGTGTAATCATCTCCACACCTCTACTTCTTATGTTGATATGAACGTGTTTAGAACGGCCAACGGTACGCTCAAGCAGCACCTCGCTAAAGGTGAGCAGGACCCGCTGCACCTTAATGACCAGGGGATAAGGCTGCTTGCAAGCAGGTTCAAGTTTACCCTGCGTGCCCACCATGATCTGCCCACCGGTCCCCCGAGGAGACCCCGGGACAGCCAACCACCTCAATCCGGAGGCTTTGAGGGTTCAAGAGGTTTCCGCGGTAGAGGAGGTGGTTTCCGTGGTAACCGGGGCTTCAGGGGTCGCCACTAGCTCCTTGTTTCAGAGTGAACCAAATTGTAATACCCGATGGCACAGAATTAGCACTTTTGAACTTCACTAGATACGACACTCTTTATTGCATTAGTTGCTAACTGGTCAATCGCTTTATCGATTACAACTATGTTCAGTTTAACTCAAGCTCTCTCTATCATAATATATTGAACTAACAATAAGAATTCGAGTTATCGTTGAATGAGTTGGTCTCGAAGTTGGTTTGCGCTTATGTATCTCATACCACTTGTGATCTTGCTAGGATTTACGAGTAGGTTTTAAAAAAAATTGATTTTTCAAAGTCTTAGTCGGTTAACATCACCAACAATTGCTGATCTGAGTATCATTTGGCAATGTAGGCTCAGTGAACTCACATGGCATGTTTCTTATACACACTCCTTTTCAGGCTGCTTTACTTAGTTTTTACTTTAGTTTGTTTCGTCTGCTTTTATTATTTTTTCGGTTTTGGGTTTTTCGGTTAAAAGTCTCAACAGGCATTTGGCAGGTGTGAATTACACTTTTAGTAAGGATTATGGATAGTACAATAAATGCAAGGGGCAGAGCAGGGCCAAGGATAGGTTCCATGAACTGTAACGGATTGGGGGATAGGAGTAAGCGGAATAAAGTTTTAACATGGCTACAAGGGAAACAGGAAAATATTATATTCTTACAGGAAACACATTCTACGGCTGAAACCGAACAAGAGTGGGAGAATCACTGGAGAGGAAAAATATACTTTAGTCATGGTACATCGAATTCCACAGGTGTTGCAATACTTATAAAAAGTGATGCTGAAGTAGAAGTTCAAAAAGTTAAGCACATATCTCAAGGTAGAGTGTTATTATTAGAAATCACGTTCAACTCGGTAAATTACTGTCTCGTGAATAACTACAGTCCGAATAACGACGACCATAGTCATATAGAGAACGTGTTTATGGAAACGCTAGGTAGATCAAGGGAAGATTACCTTATCATGGCTGGGGATTGGAACACGGTCCTTAACAATGATTTAGATAAGCTAGGTGGGGCACCAAAGCATGCTAATACCTATTACCAGACATACATTAACACTATGATAAATGATTTCGGTCTTTCGGATATTTTTCGAAGGTCAAAAGGGGAGGAACGCAAATATACTCACTTCAATAAAACCTCTAAAACCGCGACGCGTCTAGATTTTTTCATTATCGACGATAACCTGTGTGACTTTCCAGTATGCGAAACGGATATAAGTCATGGGTACAATTCGGACCACAGTTATCTATCGTTGAGTATCCAAGGAAGTAGTATTGGGAGGGGGAGAGGCTACTGGAAGTTTAATAACTCGCATCTACAGGACGAATGTTTTATTGATGAAGTTAGAAGAATTATTAATGTGACGTATAACTCTAGTTTCGACTCATACTCCGGACTGTGGGATGTAATAAAATTCAAAATTAAGGACTTCGCTATAAGGTATGGCTCTAACAAGAAAAAGGAGGCGGTAAAAGAAAAAGAAAACCTAATAAAACACATCGATACAATTAAAAGTACTGCCAATTTCATGAATAGCGAGCCCCTTAGAAGGGAGTTGTTTGAGGCCGAAGTTAAGCTTAATAAAATACTAGATAACGAAACACAAGGGTTAATAACCAGAGCTCGAGCTCAATGGACCGAAAAGGGAGAGAGGTCAACAAAGTACTTCTTCGGCCTGGAAAAAAGTAACTGTAAGAAGAAGAGTATAGGGAAATTAACTGACAAAAATGTAGATTTATACGAGCAGGATGAAATCTCTAAACATGTTGTGGATTTTTATAAGAATCTTTTTAGGTCTAAAGTAGAAAATAAAGAGGGCACCAGTGATTACATAGCAGCATCTCATTATGATACGGTAGGAAGTGAGTTGAAGGACACTTTAGACGAAGAATTTAGTATAGAAGAAATTGACTCCGTTTACAAGACACTTAAAAATAACAAGTCGCCGGGCTGGGATGGATTAACCGCAGAGTTTTATAAGAAATTCTGGGATGACATAAGACTTATACTTTATAAATGCTATACTGAAGCTATAAACAACGGTATTATGTCACCCTCTCAGAGAATAGGCATTTTGACCCTCATCCCTAAGCCCAAAGAGGCTGCCGAATTGGTCTTCATAAAAAATTGGAGACCAATTACGCTGTTAAATATTGACTATAAAATCTTCACACATGTTGTAAAAAATAGAATCCTTAAGTCCATTCCCCATATCATAAGTGAGGTACAGTCAGGTTTTCAGGCAGGTAAAAGTACTGGTGACAACCTTATCCTAATGTATATAGCACTAGAGCACTACAACAACAACCCAAATGAGGAAGGGCTTCTATTACAAATCGACTTCGAAAAAGCTTTTGATAGTGTGGAGCATGACTTCTTGTTTGAAACCCTTCGAGCTCTAGGCTTCGGCGAGTACCTGATTAGCCTGGTAAAGGTAGCGTTCCAGGGGTGTTTGAGCTATGCTAATGTTAACGGGCACCTTAGTGAACCTATTTATATCAGTAGAGGGTTGCACCAGGGTAGCCCCCTTTCCCCAATTCTGTTTCTAATCGTCGCACAAGTTTTCACCTGTAAGTTGAAGCAGAACCCTGACATTAAAGGTATTGAAATTAACGGTATAGACGTCCTACTCAGCCTTTTTGCAGATGACACAGATATGTTTATCGATGCATCATTTGAGTGCCTAGAAGCGGTATTTTTAGAACTGAGTCTGTTCGGTCAACACTCTGGATGTAAATGTAACGTAGATAAAACTAGATGTATCCCACTTGGTAAAGCCAAAGACAACAAGGACTTGCTGGATAAAATCACAAGTAGAAACTATAGTCCTGACTTTATTCAGAATTCTTTTGTAGCCCTAGGAATCAGTTTTGCGAATAACATGTCCACATCAGATATAATGGAAGTGAACTATGAGGCCAAAATTACTAAAGCTAAATCTTGGGTTAGCATTTGGAGTAGAAGGGATCTTACACTCATGGGCAAGGTCACGATTATCAAATCCTTAATTTACGCTCAGTTTTCATATCTAGCTATACCTCTTATCAAACCGTCTACTGCCCTTATCAGGAAGATAGATACTCTTACCTTTAACTTTCTTTGGGGTTGCAAGAGGGATAAAATTAAGAGAGAAATCGTTAAGAGGAATACAAGCTGTGGAGGGCTGAGCCTTTTTGATTTTTCTGAGTTTACAACAAGTCTTAAATTCCATATAGGAGGGATGTACTCCATTCGTTGAACTCTTCCAAACCACTCCACTTCCAGTGCTTCTCTATATATAAGGTTTCCTGCTCTGTGCTTGATCAGAGGTTCGGAGGCCTTTCTTGCCCTAGAGCTCTAAAGTTGACGCCAGAGCAGGTCTTGGCGTACATCCGCAGCTCCATTATCCAGGAATCAATCTTTTTGATGAAGGTGTAGGAAGCTGCAGTTGTCTGTGAAGTTGCCAGACTCTGATCTGGAACTTGGGGGCTAGGGCTGATCTGGATCTTGGGTTCTGTCGGCTTTGGTGGCAGATGAGCAGGACACGGATACTGAACTTTGGTTCCATCGGTTTTGAAGGAGGTTGAGGTGGGACCAAGACGTTGATTTCTGGCTCTTTATTTCTTTAGTGGAACTGGGGGCCTCAGGTGTAGAGGAGGAGGAGGATGATCTTTTGGAGGTGAAGGAGGATGATGAGCAGATGAGGATGTGTTGGAGGAAGAGAAAGAAAAGGAGGTGTCCATCTCATTGTCAGAGAAGTTGTCGTAGGCGAGATTTCCGTAGGAAAACCTAAAAGAAGCTTTGAATGTCATCTTCAGGTCGATGATGTTGATGATTGAATTGAAACTTTGAAACACACGATACTGTTCTATTTCTAATTTTTTTTTCAGTTAATGTAGTTTTTGGTGACGTCAAAAAACTGAAGGAGGGGGGGTTGGGCCATGATTACGTAATATTTTCCGAAAAAGAGGGGGTTTGGCCATGATTACGTTTGATTACGGAGGGGGGGAGGGGGGTAAAAAATGCCCAAAAATTGATTACGTAATATGTGAACGATCCCTTAAGAAAATTCTAGAACCAAAATTCAGGCATAATTGGAAGAAGATTTTAATAAACCAACTAGAATTGCCAAACGAGATTGAAATTTCGATTGAAAACGCCCTGGCCCAGCCAAGATACGCAATTGTCAGTAATATTTTAAGCTGTTATCAAGACTGGAAGTTTAGAATTACCAATGGGAAGGGCTCCAGTATTAATCATTGTATATGGAAGAATAATAAAATAACAGATATTGGATCCAGAATTTGGAATAGTAACCTTATTTCCCGTGGCATTCTATATATCTCAGATTTCATAAACACCGATAACAAGATTATGTCCTATAGACAATTCTGTGAGCACTGGGACTTAAATAGGTCTATTCTAACACCCAAGACTTACGTAGATATAAAAATGGCCATCCAAAAGTTCAACTGTCCAATAGTGCAGCAAAGGGATATTTCAAAAATTGATATTAAGGCTAGTCTCCTATTTTTCAAAGATGCTAATAAAAACGTAATTGATACAATCAATGGAGGTAAGATCCGCGAACTGATGCAAGAAACAAAGTCACCAGATGATATTCCTGCACTTAGAGCATGGTCCAGGGAACTCAGCAGTGGATATATAGATTGGACAAAGGTGTTAGATAATAGCTTTAAAGGCATCACTAATAACTACAAACTAATTCAATTCCAGTACAAACTTCTAATGAGGATTTCAACTTGTAAGTATATGCGATTTAAAATGAAAATTGTCACGGATAGCGGACTTTGTAGTCTTTGCGAAGAAGATATAGAAACACTAGATCACATTTTCCTGAAGTGCCCCTGCACACTTGTTTTCTGGGATAAACTGCAAGAATTCGTAAAAAACAAAGTAGATGTTAATTATAATGATAGGAAAAAATTATTTTTTATTCTATGCAATCACATGAACCCCATTATAAATTACATTAACTTAGCTGCTAAGTGGTATATAAGCAAAAATTTCCAGAATGCAAAGCCTCTTGATTGGACGGAATTTATTAGATACGCAAAATTCGCACTGCATGGGGATAGACCTAACATCCGCGCATTTCTATGCGAGGAGTTGACATCGTGATACTACCGTTCCCTCTCCTCTTAATCCTGACTCCTGCTACTCCTCTCTTGACAAGCTCCTCTCTTTCTCTGAACTTTTGTGATCTTTTTGTCTGCCTATGGGGTGATCTGTTGATGTGTGGATGAGCGGCTGCCTGTTTGAAGTGATAAATCATAAGACAAAAAGCGGAAAAAATATTAAAAAAGCGGAAAAATATTTAAAAACCAAAAAAAAGTATTAAAAAAGAAAACAAAAAGAGTTTTTAATAAAAAGAAAAGAAAAGAAATACCTTTTAAAAATTAATATTTTAATTTATTATGTATCTTTTTACTTTATTTTCATTTCAGATTGTGGGAAGAAGGCTGAGGCAATAGACAAGGGAAAAATGTCACTGTTTAAGTCCATGTACACGATGATGAATGTGACAGGGTGTGAGAGCCCTAACAAGGTGCTCAGTGATCATTCGCCACGCTCTGAGTGAAAAAAAAAAAAAAAAAAAAAAAAAAAAAAAAAAAAAAAAAAAAAAAAAAAAAAAAAAAAAAAAAAAAAAAAAAAAAAAAAAAAAAAAACAAAAACACCATGTACCAGAATGGCATTTGATCAAGCCTTAGAACAAAACAATTAAACAAATAAATCTAGAGCAGGGTTTGCAGATTTATTGAACATTTTAAAGAAAATTCAAGATTCCTTCGTAAGCTTGAAAATATCATGCCTGAAGTCCATGAAATTCTTAGCAGGATCAAAAAGATGGTTCAACTGGGATGTCTGAACTAAAGCAAAAGAAGCCATGCAATCTGTCAAAAGATATCTTGGAGATTGTCGTTTGGTACTGCAGAAATTCACCATTCAGATTGAACAGAACAAAAGTCATCGACAGAACAGTATTTTCCAAAAATCCAGTTATTTCTGACATGGCTAAAATTTTTGATCTTGGAAAAGAGCAGTTTGAGGATTTCAAATTGATCAGATTTGTGTTAAAGTCGTCTGGATTTGTTTAACACAAAGATCAGTAAGAATAGTCTGAAGCTCCCAAAAGACTTGAGACAAATTGTTCGAAATCCTATCGGGAATTCTGCCTCCAGCAACATAAAGTAATATTTAAATATTTGTGGTGCTGCAACTTATCATGAGAACCTTGCTCTTGAGCTGTTCTGCGACGAATTTCAAGAGTTCAAGGTCATTTAGGTGTTTGGAGCAACCTAGTTATATAAAATACATGGACCCACGCTTATCTGGCCCAATCTCCATACTATCTGAGGTGTAGCCCAAAGGATGTATTGAATAATCTGGTATAGATCAGCAGCCCATAGGGCAGAGGTAGAAATCAATGTTGACACAATCAGGTAGGGGGTCTCTGTATAATAATAAGGTATAAGACACTCATGAAATGGGTTCTATAGTATTGCTGTAATGTTCTGAATATTATCTGATTTTTATCTTTTAATAAACAATGGAAATAAACTTGCATGCTATCAGATTTGATCACCATTTTCATAAATTCGACTTAAATTCAGCAATAAGAGTCTACATTGCACTGACACATGTACTTCTTTTTCCAGGTGGACCAGAATGTCTTATGAAGAATGACGTCCTCTTTACAAAAGCACCTAATCTCAAATACTTGACTGTGTTGTCGCTTCAAATAAAAAGAAAGAAAGTGATCGTCTCATCACAACAATTTGATAGGTTGGTATCAAATTGATGAAACGAAGATGTCGACATGAATGAATGCTTCCAAAACATTGGAAGAGAACAGTATGCTCTTGCAATGCTGCTGTTTTTCATACTTTCAGTGGCTCAGATTCTACTTCCAGCATGAGAAGAATAAACAATTTCTTTTCAATAAATGGATGGAATCACAATTTGAGAGCAACATTACCACAGCATTTTGAAGGCTTAGCTGGTGCCCATCTGAAGCTACTATTAAGGACTGCCTACCAATACTATAAAAGTTTATTGTGTGGGTTAATGGTGGAGAGACAGCGTTTCTTTAAATAACTAACGTGTATGCAGTTATTTAAATCATCTTCGACTAATAATTTGAGGAATAACCTCCATCAGAAGGTTGTCTCGAACTACATGTCAGGAGATGCCAATATCAAGCAGGCCATATCTGGGGTAATTCTACCAGCCAGTTGATCATGCCATCAGTTGAAGAGTGTGGATGGAAGTGGATAATGGGAATTTGTCGATTACTTGGGCTATTTTGAATGATAGTGAAATTTATTAAACAAGTTTATAAAGACCTGCCAGTGTCAAGTTGATTTGAATAAAAGTGTCAAGTGTATGTCTTGCACTTGTGGTACACTTAAACTGCAGTATTTGGGCCAGTGCAAGTGCGCAAGAGACTCACAGCAAATAATGGAAATACATTTTATCTTTGATGTTTAATAGCTCTGAACTAAGGTAGGTTTTCAATCGACTAGGTATTTCGTGATGACACCGTTGATAAGGATAATCTGCATGATATAGAGTAGATCCAATTGGTATTTTCTAGCAATGTTTTTGTTGCTTTGAGGGCATTCTGAGAACTTAATGCTGCATTACTTTCCAAATTTTGATGCCTGAAATCTTATTTGTCTTCATGCAGGTGGTCAAAAATAAAGTTTTGACCAATTAATTTTTTTTGGTGATTTTAGAGCAAATGTTCATCAATAATTCCAAAATGAAGTTGGTTATTGCGATTCTGTTGAGCTATGAATGGAACCTTCATGACCTTCTTAAGCCGAGATATGAATTTCCGCTTCTGCGCTTGGCCCAAAATAAGGTTTTTTGGCCCATAACTCATTTTCTGTGCATTTTAGGGCATATCTTCATCAACAATTGTATAAATACGATGACTGCGATTCTTTTTAAGCTATAAACGGAACCTGTACGACCTTCCCCGACCGAGATATGAATTTCCACCTTGCGGTTGGCCAAAAAATAAGGTTTTTTGGCCCATAACTCATTTTCTGTGCATTTTAGGGCTTATCTTTATCAACAATTGTCTGTAAATGTGATGATTGCGATTCTTTTAAGCTATAAACGGAACCTGTACGACCTTCCCCGACCGAGATATGAATTTCCACCCTGCGGGTGGCCAAAAATGACGTTTTTGGCCCATAACTCATTTTCTGTGCATTTTAGGGCATAGGACACGTTTTTTTTAAGTGGTACTTTTTTGCTGATTTCAAAATTTTGAAAGTGACCCGTCTTGGTGCTGGAATTTAGCACATTGGGACTTAATTTTATGTCTCCTTATCATGTTTATTAAAGAGTGAAAGAATTCAGCTTCTCGATTTCAAAAGAATTAAATTTCAACATGGTTCCAGTTGTCAGTAATTTCCCAGTAAACTCAGTGCCAATATTCAGCATTGTTTTTTCTTATGTCATTGATTTTAATCATGATTTATGACTCATAAAAGTAACAAATGACATCATAGGCTGACAAAATACAACACAAGTGAAACGAATCAGTTGTTAAGTCATGTTCCACTTTTCAGTTTGGTGACACTGGTCAGTAAAAAATGGTCACTATTTCCTCATAGACATGGCAAGGTTACGAGCTTCTAGACCCATAATTGAGAAGATCTGAAGTGTCAAAAATGGATGAACTGATTCAAGAGGCCTTACTGTGCAATTTTCTAGTAATCACAGACTTCTAGTGCCTAATTTAAGCCAAAAAGTCACTACTCAAATTGGCTATATTTGAAGTATGATGTTATGTAAGATAATATACCGAAATTTGGGAAAGCTTATTTGTAACTTAGAAACTCACCTTGGCCCAGAAAGTACCTAATTTCAGTTGGTGGAGACCAATCGTTGATTGAAAACATCTTAAATTTTGTGTACTGTGCCAACTTTCAGCATAATAGTCATTCTTTTCAGTGTTCTCAATTTTATATTCCAGACATTTATTTAATCATGAAATCTGTTAAACCTAACGGCAGGCATCTTTTTGGACTAATTTTATAGTACTGAATACAAGACATGACTTAAACTGCTATTACAGTGCCTGTTACAAGCAAAAATGACCAGTATTTATTCTACTAAGTTGAGTGACTGATTTGCTGAATTTGATGAACTGCTAGACGCCAATAGTACACCCATTACTCTCAGAGTTCCAATGAGATCACATTCTGAAACGAAAATCATACATTAGTGCCCAATATAAGCAAAATTGACCATATTTATGTTGAAAAAGTCACATTTGCTGATTCTATGCACTTGTAATACTACATCCACCATATCTATTTTTTGCTGCTGATCTTACTACTGCATTAAATACATTTTCAGTCTCAATTAGTGCTTCTTTTCAGCAAGAATGACTACTTGATGGCAGGTCTCTGAATTGGTTTGCTTTATGGTGCCTCCTCATAGTCTTTATATGCTGATTTCAGTCACCGAGTTAACCATTGATTACAATCTTACATTGTGGTGTTTTGTGAGACCTAACAAAAACGTGATAATGAAATTTCATAATGGGTTCCCTTATTCAGCAGATGGTCATTTAGTGAAAAAATACAGTCGCCTCTTTAAAATAGTCATAACTTGCTGATAAGAAGCACTGTATCAAGTTTTTTTTCATGAATGTGACTGAACTAAAGTCAAATTAGATCCTAGGTAGTGATATAAAGATTTATGGTGCTCCCTCACAGCAAAAAGAGACTCTGCCCCACATCAATGTACTAGTTATGTAAAAGTCAATATTACTGATATTTGGCACTGCTTTGTCATTAAATATGGCAAGAGGTTAGCTTCAATTATAATTCTAGCCATAATCAGATATATCTTGGCCATTTAAATTAGATTTGCTTGGCCCTAAAGCTAGAATAGTATGTACCTGTAAGGTCATATCTTACTGACTGTCGGCACAACTGGAAAGTTGGAGTCTTTCAAATTGGACTGTATACTCACCTCACATTACTTTGAGACATTCATGGCAATTTTTAACTAAAAAGAGCCCTACAACTCACTCATCTCAGAAAGCAGTAAAATCAAACTGCAAACCATGTTAATATGACTTTTTGCTGGAATGTGGCACCTTCTGTGCTCTCCAAACTTAGTCAATAGTTAGTACCTAAATAGGACATCACTACTAAAGAAGAATTGGGATCAGAGTAGTCACAGTAGCTGCCTCACCACAGTAGTCATAAATCAGGTCCCTGTTGCTGAAAAGTGGGACACACTAAATTTTCGAAAACTTGAAGACCATTTTGCTGAATCTGTAGTACACACGTTCTGGTTGTTTATTGCATCAATGAGATGTCAGCAAGGGCACAGCTTCCTCTTTTACCCAGGGTGCCGATTTCTGACTGGCACCATAATAGTCATTTTCGACCACTTAAAAAAAAACGTGTCCCATATTCTAATTGACAATTGTCAATAAATGTGATGATATGGAATTTCATATTGTGCGCTGATAGAAAAAAGGGCGTGGCCCAAAAAGGGGTCGAGCACCATCTGAAAAATTTGGCTCCCGGGCTTTTTTCGTTTAGAATGGTCCAAAGAAGGTATAACAACTGTCCATAGAACTCTAACAATTTTTGCAGATTTCCTCCAAAATATGTGCTTTACCTACCAGACTATTACCTAAAGTTCAAATTTGTTATCCTACATAATGCGATATCAGAGGCGTGCCGTGGAGGGACTAGTCAGCATATCTGGGGTGTACGGGACTGAGTGACTCAGGGGGTTTGGGGGGCGGGCCCCCAACTGCCCAGAGGCTATGCCACCAGGCAAACCTCTGGAAAATAGCTGAAAAAAGCACTCAAAAGTGCCTAAAACAAGTCTCTTTTACAAATTATACTGTTTCAAAAGTTGTATTTTTTTGCAAAATTTTGAATGCTCATATCATGTTGATGTATGAAATTCATTATTCAAAGCATAAATTTGCCAGACTTCACGACGGTGAGGTATGTGTCCCATATAACGGCTAAAAAATGGGTGGACTCAACTCCGCGGCGGACCCGCTGCGGACCCGGTGGACCCGCTGCGGGTCCGCCGCGGACTCCACTAAAGTCCACCAGAAAAATTTTTGGTGGACTTTGGTGGACCCGCAACGGCGGACTTTTCGAAACTCCGCCATGGAGTGGTGGGTCCGCTGCGGGTCGCTCGGGCTCCGCCGCGCACTGGTGGACAGTCCACCGAAAAGTCCACCAAAAAAAGTCCACCAGGGGAAAAAAGTCCGCCGCAGTTGGAGTCCACCGCGGAGTTTTTGTCCACCTGTGGACTCCGCAGGTGGACTCCACCAGTGGACTTTGGTCCACCAGCGGAGTCCACAGGTGGAGTCCACCAGCGAGTCCACCGGTGGACAAAACTCCACCAGCAGGTCCACCAGCGAAGTCCACCGGTGGACCAAAAACTCCACCAGCGGGTCCAGGTAAGTGTCCCATATAACTCTGGCTGAGTTACGTCATAGTCACGTGACTTGTCATCCAATATAAAATAAGTATTATATGCTTCAGAATCAGTGTGCACGTCGCCGGACTAGGTCGTCAGTTCCTGAGTTAAAGGTAAAGATCATGGGACACAAGTACATCGGATCAAAAACACTGGAATATGGGACAGGCACATCGGATCACTAGATCAAGAACACAGGAACATCAGTACAATAGATCAACTTCAAGGACACAGGTACGTAGGATCATTGGATCGAGAACACAGGAACATCGGATCATTAGATCATGGAACACAGGTACGTCGGATCATTAGATCGAGAACACTGGAACATCGGATCATTAGATCATGGAACACAGGTACGTCGGATCATTAGATCATGGAACACAGGTACGTCGGATCATTGGATCGAGATCACTGGAACATCGGATCATTAGATCATGGAACACAGGTACGTCGGATCATTGGATCGAGATCACTGGAACATCAGATCATGGTACACAGGTACGTCGGATCATTGGATCGAGAACACTGGAACATCAGATCATTAGATCATGGAACACAGGTACGTCGGATCATTAGATCGAGAACACTGGAACCTCGGATCATTACATCATGGAACACAGCTACGTCGGATCATTGGATCGAGATCACTGGAACATCGGATTATTAGATCATGGAACACAGGTACGTCGGGTCATTGGATCGAGAACACTGGAACATCGGATCATTAGATCCAATGATCCGACATTCCGACGTACCTGTGTTCCATGATCTAATAATCCGATGTTCAGTGTTCGATCTAATGATACGTACCTATGTTCCATGATCTAATGATCCGATGATCTCGATCCAATGATCCGACGTACCTGTGTTCTGGCGATCTAATAATCCGATGTTCAGTGATCTCGATCCAATGATCCGACGTGCCTGTGTTCCATGATCTAATGATCCGATGTTCCTGTGTTCTCGATCCGATGTACTTGTGTCCCATGATCTTTATCTTAACTGAGGAACTGACGACCTAGTCCGGCGACGTGCACACTGATTCTGAAGCATATAATACTTATTTTATATTGGATGACAAGTCACGTGACTATGACGTAACTCAGCCAGAGTTATATGGGACACTTACCGGCAGAGTCCACTGGCGGAGTCGAGTCCACTGGCGGAGTCGACTCCGCTGGCGGAGTCGAATCCACTGGCTGAGTCGAGTCCACTGGCGGAGTGGACTGTGGAGTCCACCAGTGGACTCCACTGGTGGAGTCCGCCAGTGGACTCGACTCCGCCAATGGACTCCGCCGGTGGAGTCCACTGACTCCGCGGCGGACTTACCTCCACAATTATTTTAGTCCACGGTGGACTTTTTTGGTGGACTTTTTCGGTGGACTGTCCACCAGTGCGCGGCGGAGCCCGAGCGGACCCGCAGCGGAGCCACCACTCCGCGGCGGAGTTTCGAAAAGTCCGCTGCGGGTCCACCAAAGTCCACCAAAAAAATTTTCTGGTGGACTTTAGTGGAGTCCGCGGCGGACCCGCAGCGGGTCCACCGGGTCCGCAGCGGGTCCGCCGCGGAGTTAAGTCCACCCATTTTTTAGCCCATATAACTCTGCTGAGTTACGTCACGTGACTTTTCGTCCAAAATAAGATGAGAACTATACATGCTCCAGTGCGCATGTCACCATGGTTGTCAATTCCTCAAACTATAGATAAGGATCATCCGACACAGGAACGTTAAATCATAAGATCGAGAATACAGGTACGTAGGTATAACACTTCTACACGAGATCATTGGACACATTTACATCGGATCACTAGATCGAGAACACTGGAACGTCACAACACTATATCTAAGATCATGGGACACAGGCACATCGGGTCATTAGATCGAGAACACTGGAACATCACAACACTAGATCATAGGACACAGGTACATCAGATCATTAGAACGAGAACACTGGAACATTAGACTTTAGAGCACTACATCTTGGGACACAGGTACATCGGATCATTAGATCAAGAACATTGGAACATCAATACACAGGTACGTCGGAATGTCGGCTCATTAGATCGAGAAAACTGGAAAAATCAACAATTAATACGTTAATTTAAACTTATTTGTCGCTATATTTGTTCCGTCTTGAATCTTAGAAATCCGTCACAAGAAAGAAAAAATCAGTCGCAAAACATTCGAGACGAGTAAAAAGTGTCCGCGAAAGCTAAAAGACAATGTTGGAAATGGTACGTGTGCACTGCAAACTGAATGCACGAAACTGAAAATCGGGGGTGTCACGGGCACCCCCGCGCAATTAAAATACAGTAGGCACCCCGATTTCACGGCACGCCTAGGGAGATTGCAATTTTACAGTAATACGGGGTGTATGAGAGTTTTATGCCGCGCAGCGCGCGCAACAATTGCGCGCGCTAGTATTGCGGAGGAGATATCGGTAAGATAAATGACAAAGTGCGCGTCGCGACGTTGGCTAGACGGGGCCTTCAGCGCTGGACGCAAGAGCAATGATCGCACGCGCGATCGCGAAAATGATAAAAATAAAATTTGATTTTCTTAATTTTAGCGGGGTGTACATGGACACCCCAACACCCCAACACCCCCCATGGATCATGATGATTGGTCCAAGGAATTGAGTTGAAGTTTTCCCTGTAATCATTATATCCAAATCCGCAATTTTTTTTTTCATTTCAGTACCTGCCGATCATTTCGTGATTATTGACTTTTTGATTCATGCTAACGGAGGCGGAATGCAACAATAACTATAAAATGTGACGGCTTAATAATATCAAAAGCAAAGAAAATGTAACGCGTAACAAAAATGGACCCCGTGGTTATGAAACTGGAAACAGCGCACAACAAAACAAGAGTTGAACGAATTGTGGTGATTGCGCGCGCGTAGAATTTGCCACGTGCATCCGTACCGATCCGCCCACGTGCATGCGCGTTAAATCAAGCACATAGGAGAGGGAAATTAAGCGCCTGCATACGGGAACAACGAACGACGAGAAATGCACCGACAGGCGCAATTCTTGTTAATTCGGTAAAATTCTAGTGAAATTCTGGGATATTCGAGCGAATATTCAAGCAAAATATCCGTCAAACCGTCAGACACATTGGGGACTGGCGGGTTGTTATAGTTGGGAATTGAAATTATGTTGTCTTTGTTAGACCCCGGTCAAGATATGCTACTAAATATCTAGTGTCTTCTACTTTACCTAAAGTTCAAATTTGTTATCCTACATAATGCGATATTGTAAAAACGTCGGTCCCCCATCCCCTAGCTTTTTGATTTGCTCCTTTGGTCTGTAAAAGATAGATTGGATATAATGATATGATGTTACATCAAAATCACAGGTGAACGAAGCCCATAATACCCTGAAGAAGATCATTACCTCGGTCAAGGGCACCAAGGAAAGCGCTGTCATGGAATTCGTGCAGACGAAAATAAAGGAACAGAACGAACTTATCGAGCAGATTCTCGGAAAGATTGAAAGGTAAGAAAACTATAGTTCGCGAATTGTGTCAGGAGGTTTTGATGAAATAAATTATTATGAATACAGTAATAAGATTGAAATTCTTCAAAGTAGGTTGCCAATCTACATCCAAACCCGCATATTACCGTAACTTCCTTGCCTGAACTTGTGTCTGATTCCTTGAATATTCGCCAGAAACTATTGTAATTACGAATATATATATTGTATTTTTCCCAAAACCAAAAAGAGAAAAAGGATTTGGTTGTGATGGTCCGCGGCGGTTTTAAGGCGTTCTTTGGCTATATACTGGGTGAACTGCAGTTCATATGAAGTCGCCGCGCACTTCATATGAATTCATATGAATTCATATGAGTTCATATGAATGCGTTTACCAGTTCAATAAATTTTTATATGAATGAACTTCATATGAACTTCACATGAATTCATATGAACTTCATATGAACTCCACCAAGTTCATATGAACTTCATATGAATTCATATGAATTCATTAAACACGGATGAACTAGTTCACCAAAATTTAGTGAACTGAGATGCATATGAATTCATATGAATGAACTAGTTCATTCATATGAACTGCGTTGAACTGGAGTTCACCTGAATTCATTGAACTGCGTTGAACTACGTTGAACTGCGTTGAACTGCGTTGAACTGCGTTGAACTGCGTTGAACTGGAGTTCACCTGAGTTCATTTGAGTTCACCTGAGTTCATGTCACTCAATGGGAACATATGTTATTTTGGAAAAACTTAGCTTTGCAACAGAATAGACCCAAACGACTGTATGTAACTGTTAGTGTTACCCTACACTCCACTGCGAGCACTTATTTTACGCAACACGTCCTTCCAAATTTCCAATTCCATTAGCTCATTAGGAATGAGAAAATAATAATGTAGATAGAATTGTTATCTGACAGCGGAGGTAGTCAATGACTTGACTCAATGACTGAACTTCATGACTTGACTCGACTCGACGACTCGACTCGACGACGCGACTCGACTTGACGACTCGACTCGACTCGACGACTCGACTCGACTCGACTCGACTCGACTCGACGACTCGACTCGACTCGACGACTCGACGACTCGACGACTCGACGACTCGACTCGACTCGACTCGACTCAACTCGACGACTCGACTCGACTCGACTCGACTCGACACCTCGACGACTCGACGACTCGACTGGACGACTCGACTCGACTCGACGACTCGACTCGACTCGACGTCGTCCAGTCGAGTCGTCGAGTCGTCGAGTCGAGTCGTCGAGTCGTCGAGTCGTCGAGTCGTCGAGTCGAGTCGAGTCTCGAGTCGTCGAGTCATCGAGTCGTCGAGTCGTCGAGTCGAGTCGTCGAGTCGAGTCGTCGAGTCGAGTCGTCGAGTCGAGTCGTCGAGTCGTCGAGTCGAGTCGAGTCGTCGAGTCGAGTCGTCGAGTCGTCGAGTCGAGTCGTCGAGTCGAGTCGTCGAGTCGTCGAGTCGAGTCGAGTCGTCGAGTCGAGTCGTCGAGTCGAGTCGTCGAGTCGAGTCGTCGAGTCGAGTCGTTGAGTCGAGTCGTCAAGTCGAGTCGTTGAGACGAGTCGTCGAGTCGAGTCGTTGAGACAAGTCAGAGAGTTGTCAAATCAAGTCGTCGAGTTGAGGCATCGAGTCGATTTGAGTCGTCGAGTCACTGAGTGGTCGTAGAGTGACTAGAGTTAATTCATGACGTAAGTGAAATTTTTTAGTTGTCACGTGACTGTACACTTAACAAGAGTACGAAAAATCGTTTATGGAACTGGAAGAGCTCAAGACTTGAGTCTGATTTAACTATTTGATTTTGGAAGCCCTTTTAGTGAAATGGATCAAGATGCAGCTAATTTGGTGAAGTTTAACAGCCTCTTTAAAATTGAAAAAATGAAAAAAGCCTTTCAATAGGTGACGTCACTCAGCAGTCAACCGGAATGAGAGACTTATCGGGCATAGATCAGAGCAGCAACGCCAAGAGGGCCCCATGGTAGCGCCAGTGCGCCACATCGACGCCAGGGCAGTGCCATGGTGTAAGCCACGAGGACGCCACGAGGACGCCACGACGAAGCCATGAAGACGCCATGGCTTCACAGTGGCACTGCCATGACTGCCATGATGTCACCGTGGCGCCCTTGTGGCTTCATCGTTGCCCAGTAGTGGCGTCCTCGTGGCTTCACCATGGCACTGCCCTGGCGTCACCGCGGCACTGCGGTGCCGCACTGCCGCTCTCGTGGCGTCGCTGATCCATGTTTTGATCCATGCCCGAAATATCTGTTAAGTTATCATTTTGAACTTCAGATGAACTTCGAGATGAATTCGTTGAACTCCGTTGAACTGCGTTGAACTCCGTTGAACTGCGTTGAACTCCGTTGAACTGCGTTGAACTCCGTTGAACTGGAGTCCGCGAGATGAACTTCTAGTTCATATGAATTCAAAAGGCGAACTGGAATGCATATGAGTTCATATGAGTTCATATGCATCTCAGTTCACTAAATTTTGGTGAACTAGTTCATCCGTGTTTAATGAATTCATATGAGTTCATATGAAGTTCATATGAACTTGGTGGAGTTCATATGAAGTTCATATGAATTCATATGAAGTTAATATGAAGTTCATTTATATAAAAATTTATTGAACTGGTAAACGCATTCAAATGAACTCATATGAATTCATATGAATTCATATGAAGTGCGCAGCGACTTCATATGAACTGCAGTTCACCCAGTATATAGCCCGTTCTTTACTGTAAAACCCATGATATGAGAAAGAACGCGACGGTTAAAACTGCTGCAACGTCACTTCAAATGTACAGCATTCATTCGAAACACTCGACATGAAGTGAAGAAAGAAGAAGAACGGCAACGCCCACACAAGGAACAGCCCAAAAGAAAGATGAAAATCATGACTGGAAGATTAAATCATGACTGAATTGCTCATGACCGGCAACAATCACACACCGTAAACAAGCATTTAAGATCTAGCAAACACGAGGTGAGAAAGTTCTGGAACAATAGCGCTCGATTATTCGAGCAAGTAGAGATACGATTTCACAACAAAATTTCACTAAAACGCCCATAACTCCCGATCCAAAGCATCTTTTTCCACGATTCTTTTTTTAATTTATAGCTGAGAATGAGATCTTTCCAATGATGTAACATTTGACAAAAGTTTTTTCAATAAATTTCACTCAATTTGCCCTACCATACAATTTTTTGCAATATTGGTGCGCGCGCGTCGTTTCGTAGCGCAATACGTTAACTTATGATGATGACGTAGTACGCGCTCGACCAATCAGATTGTGCAGCACTTTCTGCTGCAAAATCTGGCCAGTTTCCCCCTACCCCGGGCGAGGTTGCAAAGTGACGTCCAAATGTGGAACGTTGCGCCGCGCGCGAGGGTAGGGTAACATCCTACGATCATGTAACTATAATGCATTAAAAAAGTGCCGTTGCGGCAGTTTTAACCGTCGTGTTCTTTCTCATATCATGGGTTTTACAGTAAAGAACGCCTTAAAACCGCCGCGGACCATCACAACCAAATCCTTTTTGGTTTTGGGAAAAATATCACCCTTTTTCTGTGCCCAGATATTGAAATTTGGCGTCAAATCGCGCATACAAAATTCGTGTTACCTAGCATTACTGATGACGTCACAATTACGTCATAAAATTAGATAAGCTATCTGAGACCCATTCATTAACACAATTTGGACTATGACCGACAACATATCCAAAGTTCTGGGGTGGTCCCGTTCTCTCTCCACTAGCTTCACAAATTTTGCCATTTTTTGGGATTTTTTTCGTGTCAAAGTGTTTCAAACAATCGCGTATATCTCAATGATGCCGGGGAGCCCAGAACTTTTCGACCAGATTTTTGAAAAGTACATTAAATTTCATTTCTACGCTAGGAGGAGCATTTTTTCGTATCTCGAAAGCTTCATACCGAAAAATTGCGTTGAAAAACGCCTATTTTTGGGGAAATTGACATTTGAAATTCTTAGTTTTGTGACGTCATTATGACGTCATTATCGTGACGTAAAATAGTTTTTAAGGGCATTTTTCGCAAGTTCCATCCTTCTACTTTCCAACGCTGGGTCGATGAGCTCTGTATCTTTAACCGTTCCCGAGATATGGCCGTTTAAATAGGGCATACTTCTTGCACTAAAAGCGTCATCTCTCTATATGTATCAGCGTCGTAACCCTTATTAACAAGAACACCCTCAATTTTGGCGATTTCAAGTAGTTATTACTCAGCCACTTCTGAACGAATTGATCTCAAATTTTAAACTCCGAGCGCGCGCGCAGCGAAGGCGCGGAAACTCAATTTACAATTGATTTGATCGTCGGGAACGTACCGTAAAATTTTTTGAAATTCGGCGAATCAATGAAAACATATAGTTGGGGGCTGGCAAGCGCAGCGATGCGTACGCATCGCGTGTGCGATTTCGGTGTGAATAAGTTGTTATAACTTGGTCATTTTTTATCCAATTGATCTGAAATTTTGACAGTTGCGCCTTTGAGTTTGACCCTCAAAGAAGCGACGTATCGATTTTGGTGGAAATCCAACCAAGGGAAAGTCCCCAAATTGCTTCGTGAAATATGTGGAAATTAATGAGATTTCTACCGTCAGAATCGACGTGCAATGCTCGCCCTCGGACCCTTCGGGTCCTCGGGCTCGCGCTCGGGCCTTCGGCCCTCGCACTGTAAGGTCTGCCGTCCAAAGCTCGCCCTCGGGCCCTTCGGGCCCTCGGGCTCGCAAACCGCCGCGGGGGGCTTGCCAGCCCCCTGATAATTGACTGAACGTGTCTAGTTTACAAAGGCATCAGATTCTAGTATCTTCTCCGAGGATAATTTGACGTATTTCTTTGGCATGATCAATTCACAAAGTGAGACGAACTCGGCACGTTTCAGTTGGAATTCTGACTTGGCAGTCACACCTATTGAAGCATACCTGGTAGAATAAGTAACTTAGAAAGGGCAGCGGATAAATTGTTGCAAGTCAGTTCAATGCCAATGGTAATGGTTTAACTTCTAGTCACTGGAATAATTATAGAAATGGTTGGTGAGATATCAATCTTCTTCTCTATTTCAACTCTAATGCTTAATGGGGGGCAGATTGCGCGTCCTTGATCGTGTGCACGGCGTACATAAATGACATGTCACTGTCAGAACGCTGCGCACACAAAAGACGTGCAAACTGCAGTTCGAACTGTCACCGTGATAGCACAACCCTACCCCTTCTTCATCATCAACATTTCAAATTCAAATCTAACTCCGAAGCTTATCCCGCAACCTTAAACCTACCCCTTCTTCATTTTGAACATTTCAAATTCAAATCTAGCTCCGAAGCTACCTTATTGGCCTTTATTTAGCCGGCCTTTTTTTAACCGGCCCTATGGACAAAAATCGAATCAATTTTGAACCGTTTTAGCCGGCCCCTTGGACAAAAATTTTTCTAGTGGTCACCAGACCAAGAATTTTTTGCTCTAAAATGACCATTAAAACCCATTTATACTTAATAAATTGCACCGAAAGACCCAAATCCCGATCTTTCACGATGATTAAGGTCATTAACGTGTTATATAATGACGTTCATGAGAATAAAAGGCAAGTCGTAAAAGTTTAATTTGACCTTAATTGACTGGCCTTTAATTTAACCGGCCCTCTAACCGGCCTTTTTTTAACCGGCCCTTTGGACAAAAATCTCAAAGTCATTTTTGTCCTTAAGGGCCGGTTAAATAAAGGCCAATAAGTTATAAGGTAATCCTGCATCCTTACGTCCTTACACCTAGCTCAACACTTCAACTGTTAGCATCTAAATAACTCTAAATAAGTACTAATTAGCGTCTACATTTCAACTCTAACGCTAACCACTCAACCCTAGCTCATTAGCCCATGTACCTATCTGTCATGAGGGCAATGAAGAGGTTGACCATGATCATGGCAGAGAGCAGGATCCACAGCAGAGACACCAAGTCCCACCACCACCCGACGTTAACGCTCTCTGCAGCTGTCTTGCCCAGGTCGTAGTTGTAGTCAACGACCATCATCCGCATTACGAACGACAGCGTTTCACTCCTGCGGCGGAAACAGGTGAATTTTTTATGCAAATTTGAATGTTTACAATATTTAGTCATGAAACTGGCCAGTGAAATATGTTGTGCTGTATGCAATATCAACTAGAGATCAGGGGGGGTAAAACTCGAAAAGTTTATACTCATGATAGTTTTTTTCATTTTTTCAATGTCATTGGACATAATTTTTTCCTGTTCCCAATCGCGTTTTTGTTTTACAAAAAGGCATTAAGAATAGGTTAGCAGAGATCGTGTTTTGTGGGGGTTGTGTGTATACTACCTTTACGCGTACTGTTAAATCTGAAATAGGTGGTGTGCTGAAATTGGTCGTCGTATGTATGCATGTCACTTTTTCGATCAACAGCTCCTTTATAATATCACTCGCGTCAGAGTAGCTTGGTGTAGTGGCATCCTTCGCATTATGGGCTGCAGCTAGCTAACTGGGCTACTTTGTAGGTATTTGAGTTCAATGCTCTGTTCATGCTCATGTTCTTTATCAAAAATTTAACAATTCTTTAATCATAAAATCAAAACTTAATCAATTTTCACGGAATCAATCAGATTAGACTTCAATCACACAGCCATTTGGACTTCTTTAAGTAGCGGGCAATTCGGCCAATTTACAAAGGGCAGTATTAGTGCCATCAGTTATGAATGATCTAAAGAATTGACTAGAGGAAAGTAAAACATGAGTGTTTGTCTCGGTTCATGATTGATAACAATGATAATATATCTGAATCTTTAATCTTGGTCAGTAATTAATACCTATATTGTGTATCTTAATTTTGAAAATATCAAGGCGGGTAAAATATTAGCGAACATTGCAATGGTTTGATATCTGCAACGCAACACAAAAGAAAATTTTACGCGTAACCAAAATGGTGATCATAGTTATGAAACTCTGAACGGCGCGCAACGAATCTTCAAAGAGTTCTATGAAATGGCGGGAACGCGCGCGCAAAATTGACACGTGGAACGAAATCGCCCACGTGATATTTAGATCCGCGCGCGTTATATCAAACTTGTAGGCGATAGAAATGTATATAGCGCCCGCATAACGAGGAATATTTATAAAATTGATTCAATGATGTCACACTTGATAGAAGAAGCGTTTCATCACGGAAAATTATTTCTTGCTCTTATATTTATAAATTCCCGTAGGTGTACGCCCGCGGTGCGCGGACAAAACACCACCCGGACAAAACCCCACCCGGACATAACCCCACCTTAGAGCACAAATTGCGCGAAAGGGACGCTCGTGCGTAATCCTGTGACGCAATGGTTACGGTATATAAATTCACGAACGTTAGGCAATGTGCTCTAAGGTGGGGTTATGTCCGGGTGGGGTTTTGTCCTACCATCCAATCTTGATTTGTGAGGTCACTTTTATGCTTTATCGTCAACTCACTATGTCAGTAAATAAGACGGACAATGGTCATATGACAGCTCGTGTTCTAATAGTAATACCAGCCCCAGGGAACAGGAAATTAAGCGCCTGCATACGGGAACAATCAACAACGCACAAGAAATGCTCCGGCAGGCGCAATTCTTGTTTAAAAGTTAGGGAACTAATTTTCAGCGATTCGCTTTGGGTACAGGAATCACCAAAAATTGCCATTTTTGGAGATACAGCCGTTTTTATAATTATAGTTTAAACGTGTTTTTTTCTGGAAATACCTAAAAAAATATTCAAGTTATGAAATGGCCACCGATGTTTCATGCCGGAGCTCTTGGAGTTCATATATTGACTTTTATGATGTAAACTATGCCATCCTCGTCCTGATCCAACCCTTATCAATTATCATTATTAGATTTTTGAGTGCTCCTTTATGAAATCAAATTTTATTTCAAGTTTTTTGCACGGCTATTCAGTGGAGATCGTATAACCAAACTTACACGGTCGCTAAAACCAGCTTGGGAGCGGTATAATACCTACTTGAGTCACAATATGACCTTGGTAGGACATCAGTTGGGCCACTTTATCATGGTATCTTTTACAATTCCATAATAAAATAGACATCAATGATAATTTCAATGGTGGAATTATAATGACTAAGGTAGGTATTATACCGCTCCCAAGCTGGTTTTAGCGACCGTGTAAGTGCGGTTATACGATCTCAACTGAATAGCCGTGCAAAAAGCTTAAAATATCAATGATTATATCAATGATATCAATGATCATTCAAAATTATCAAAGAATATTTCAATGAAATATTCTTTTAACATTTTGAATGATCATTGATAGTGCAAACAAAAAACGAATAGAATTTTGAGCAAATGATAGATAGAATGAAACAAGTTCTTCAATTTTATAGTTCTAAGTTAATACCAGATATTAAGCATTACAATAATATAATAATACATATTTCTAGATTTATTGATCGCTTCAATTTAATAGTTCTAAGTTAATATACGCTTAGAGCATGGCTGGGAATGCGCTAATAAAAATTATTGCACGAGGCGAAGACGAGTGCAATAATTTGTATTGTCGCACGAGGAGCAGGCCGAGTGCGACAATACCAAATTATTGCACGAGGCGAAGCCGAGTGCAATAATTTTATTAGCGTCATGACCATTTGCCATGCTCTTAGTGTATAGCCAATGTGAGGAGTGCAATATTACTTATTATTGCACGCCTACAAGTACCCTCAAAATTGGCTAATACCAGTTAATACCAGATATTAAGCATTACAATAATATAATAATACATATTTCTAGATTTAATGATCCCTTCAATTTAATAGTTCTAAGTTAATACCAATTAATACCAGATATTAAGCATTACAATAATATAATAATACATATTTCTAGAATTATTGATCCCTTTGAAAATATATATATCTGTGCAACTATTGTTATCACATTCGAGATTCAAGTAACACATGCTTCAAATAAACGCGTTTGTTTGAAGTTATGCACTGTTATATTTTATTTTTTAACTTTTTCTCTTTCCTACGCATCATGCCCTGCTAAACATCCCACTAGAAGTCCTTCCCTGCTTTTTGGGGCAATATCTGCTGGCTATAATTAGCTACCTGCCATGATTAGCTATATAAAAGCAGGGAAGGACTTCTAGTGGGATGTTTAGCAGGGCATGATGCGTAGGAAAGAGAAAAAGTTAAAAAATACCTGCCATGATTTAGATTAGTCTAAAATCCTTCGTTTGTCCATATTTTCCATCCTTCACGAACTGGACAACCCAATCATCCGCGAGATTGTTCTTAATCATGGAATCTCGTCGTGTGGTGAGTTTTTTCTTCCTCCAGGTTGGTCGTGGTCCTATCCTCACGCAGCGTTTGGTGTCATTTGCCAAGCAGAGCTTCACCGTCCGGATGTCCAAGCCAGCTTTCTTGAGGTGTTTTTGTCGGGTCATGGTTTGCCCGTCGTATTCCAACTCCAGTGTCACCCTGCACTTCACCTTGGATGCAGGACAGTCGGTTTCTGCAGATCCTCTCTTCACCGTCACCTCCTTCCCTCCGCAAGCACCCGGAGACTTCTTTATGATCACCGTATCGGCCGAGCTACTCGCAAGTGCGTTCCTCAATTCGTATCTACTTTTTGTCGTGTAACAGTACATTTGCCCTCCCCAAGTACGAGGATCTACGCCTTGAGTTGGGGACTGACAACCTGAGCACTTCGCATTATTTGCGCACTGTTCCACAGTAATACGCTGTACCCCGCTTATATATTTTAGAGTAGGGAGATTATTATCTGCAATTACATCAAAGCAGGAGGTAAGTCCCTTGTAATATCCCATAACATCACCAAATGAAGTCAGGGAAATTATCAACAGGTTCAAGAAAAGCGTCTTCATCTTCGTCAACAACCCAAATTCCGAGTGTACTGCAAGAAAAAACAAACTCTTCAATAGTGTTGAAGTGTGGAAAATTTAAGGTGAGTCTGGCTTTTTTTTAACTTTCCATTACACATATTTTGTCTTTGTGTTTCAACTCCCGAGCACCCGGCACGTGATTGAGGTTGGCGTGGCCCTTGATCACGTGACATGTCTAAACGGTTTTTGATTGGTTTTAACGATTAATATGCTTTTATATCAGCCGAGAATATAGCTTATGCAATTGTGTTGTTTCAAACTCTGAATTTTTCAAGTAAATGAATTATTATTTTCAATAAATCTTTACAATTAACACCATGTTTTATTTTAGCCTTTTTTCTCTGAATAAACTTTTCCTTTGTTTTAATTTTACCCCCGCCGTCAAATGGAGCCATTCCTTTTGAATTATTCACTCCTTTTGTTCAAATTACCTACTGTATAATGAGGCGCAAAACATATGATACCAAGGAGCAATGGTAACTGAAGTGATTGTAATTCTCCCCTAAAACATAAAGTTATAAATATAAGGAGCACGGTGAAAAACCTCTTGTGGCCTGCAGGATGCAGTTTTACACACGCTCATTCAAGAAGGAAATGAACGAAGAAATTATGCACCTTCCAGGCATGTTTTTGCAGTGTATTGAAAACCCTTTAGGCACCAGGGCACCTTTCGTAATAACTGTGCACAACATGAATCATAGTTTCGGACCGAAAGTGCTGCGCGCAAATATTGACCTTTTCACTCATGGTCGTAAAACCATTTGTCATTGTGTTGTCAGACGTTGTCGAAGGGGTCAGACAACGTCTGACAATCATTGTGAATGTCCAATCGATGCCAAACATTTGCATGGATACAGTTTATGGCATAAAACAGTGTCTGTGAAAATTTGAGCATTTTAATCCAAAAATAACCGAGCTATAACAAAATTGAGTCAGTTTCGGACCGAAACTGTCAGTTTCGGTCCGAAACTGACTTCATTTTGCTATATCTTCTTCATTTTTAGATGAATTTGCTTCAAATACAAACTGTATCCATGCAAATTTTGGTATTAACGATTGAACATTCACAAATGGGTTTATGAGCGAAATTTTCAAAATTTGCGCGCAGCACTTTCGGTCCAAAACTGATTCATGTTGTGCGCAGTAAATTATTACGCACTGTAGTGCCAAAATCCGCGTTTATTACGCACTGTAGTTTATGAAAAAATGACCGAAAACATACAAACGTTTTTTTTACGTCGAAGTGTTTCAAACAATCGCCAATCCTGATGCCATGGGCTGGAAACAGGAGAAACTTTTACAAATTGATTTTCTATTATTTATATTTTATCACGGGACGGGGGGATTCAACGAAGTGGGGGTTTTACGCTGTGTCTAATATCTATCATGAGGGGATGAAATTTTTTTACGACCTTCCTACTCTTGAAATTTAGGGTTTTCCCAACAATGATTTCATAGCCCTTATAGTTATAATTATTGTGTGCCATGGGATAAAATCATGATACTGGATCAGGATGATAGATTTGACCTGCTGTCTGTATATAATTTCCCATATAAGCTTGTTACCTTGATATCGCTTCAGGTTTGACGTATCGGTACACAGTCTTCCAGAATATCGCTGTCACGGGAATGATGAAGGTTATGTAGGCAGAAAACACCATGAAAACATCTCTCACTACCTGTAAGTTTTACTACCACAATGTTATTTTTTAATCAAAAACTATAAACTGTCCAAACAAATGTATTTTTTAATCAAAAACTATAAACAGTCCAATCATTAATCGATCAGTTAGGAAGTGTTGCAGAAAAATATCAAGCCGTCTTAAATTGCTTTTCACAATGACACAACACTTCACCTCGTAATATTTCAGCTCTAGGCAAAGGTAAGGGTCTGGGTTAGAGTTGGATAAGGTTAGGGTTGATGGTTCGGGTCAGGACTGAACGATAAAGTTCTTTGAGGTAAAATGTCGTATGTTGAATCGTCGGGCTCCCATTTAAACAGTTTAGAATAATCAATTATTACCTGTCTCGTGAAGAAGACGAATTTCCCCACGTTTCTAAACGGAGTACAAGCAAGGAACAGTTGTAACCAAATAGCTATCAGCAGCACAGCGTATATCAGGTCGGTCTGAACTGCAAAAGTGTTCATGGTTAAATTTAATCATGACCGCGTCATAACCTAATTAATTGATATACAGTATACACCCTGTCATTTCCATCATTATCGAGCATTTTTTTTGCATTGCTTCAAAATCCCTATAGGCACCAGTGTAGTTATATGTCAGAGGACTGGTAACAGTAAACTGGTGTTAGAGGACTGGTGTCAACAGACTAGTGTCCATAGACTGGTGTCAGTAAACTGGTGTCAGCTTACTCGTGTCAGTAGAATGCTTTTGCCACTTTCCAAATTGCTCCTTTATGAAATACTAGCAGGCCCGTTCGGTGCTGCTACGCAACATCACACTCGCAAATTTCGGACCTATACAACTATACAACGTTAAAATTAATAAAAAACGTTTTGCCGCATCGAAAAATTCGAATCAGGACCAAAGTTGTTCAGTGGAGTAGCGGATCAAAATCAACAAAGCAAGAAATGAAATTCGCAAACTATACATGTTACCATAGCAACGCATTACCGCAAGCACATTCCCCTATCTGCACGTGCATGCCGACACAAACCCATACACACATCGACACAGTGCCCATACACACCGTTTTATCATTCTAATCTATGATGCCGACAAAATGGTCCATACACACGCCGACACAAAATCCACACACACGCCGACACAGTGTCCATACACACGGTTTTCCCATTGTAATCTATGATGCCGACACAATAATCCACACACACGCCGACACAAAATCCATACACTCTTACCAAATTATAATTAGAGATTTTGCATTCGTAGACTTATATTTAACAGTCAAATCCATCACAATGGATGAAAATAGAACTGTAGTCTGTATCAAATGAATTGCCACCAATCTATATGGCTTTGGCTGCTGACGGGGGGGGGGGTAGTGACTTGTCACCAACCCAGTATTCGACAGAAAAACACCGCTGACAGTTTCCAGAAGCAGCAGATTGAGCTGCAGCTGGCAGAGAACCAGACTAAAATAGCTTCTGAGACCCTGGAGAAGGCGCAGAGGAAACGTCCTTCATGGATGATGCCTTACCTTAATCATTTCATTGTCAGACAGGACTAGGGTTTCCGACCGATAAAATCGCCGATAAAATTATCGGCGATAATTGGACCAAAATCAGTTATCGGTTATCGGCGATAATTTTGTGCCGATAAACCGATAAAATTCAATATTTTTGAAACCATATTTTTTAACTCAAATAAAGTAAAAAGCAGTTAATTTCACGGTTTTTACTTATTCAAAGCAACGGGCCAGTTTGAATAACAATTTGTAGCATTTTTAACGGCCATGTGTCTCAAGATTATCAAAACAAAATACACCTAAGCTTAGTTTAATTTTTAGATTTTTCTGGACTCTTTTAAGCGTTTTACCTTCGACTCACGTTCTACTCCGAGTCTCCGTTGATTGATACTTCAATTTGTATTTAACATATCGAGCCACAGCATATTATGACAGTACAAAAGAGGGGGAGGAAGTGGTCTGCAAGCAGTGTACGAATTCTTAATCTGGCACAACTTCGAATAGCAGTTATTCTAGTTTGTGGTATCATCTCAAAGAACAGTATTGATCGTCCACAGGCCGAGATGGCAGAGTCTAAAGCAAAGCGGCCAAAAACTCAGCAAAATTTGAAATCGTATCATATGCTAAGAAAAATGCGAAGAAGAAATGTATGCTGCCCTTGCAGCTGTTGCCGAATTATCTTTCAACCAGATAGCAAGGATCAGTTTCATAATTCATTAGTTCATTAAGGATGCTGTGAGGGAAAAGAAGTTCCTAGCGCACAGCTTGCCGACCACCATACGTAGCAAAAAGGCTGAATTAATGTTTGCGAATTCATAAATTGAGAAAAATTGAAATAAATTGACGTCTAAAACTGAAGTAAATTTATCGCCGATAAGTATTGGTATCGCCGATAATTCACAAAAAGTTATCGATTATCGCCGTTAAAAAATTTCTACCGATAATGGAAACCCTAGACAGGATGGCGATATATGGGACAAAAAAGGGTTACAGGTCTGGACTCTGGATGCTCCAGTTGGTTGGTTCCGATTACTCTAAAAATAGGAAGGCGCGTGAGCCTGACTTTTCACCTCAACGAATATGATATTCGTTACTGCTAAAATTCAATTTTTATATGTACTTAAAAAGATATGAGCTTATGAGGAAGAAAATTTAATCAATGATGATCGCCAGGTGTTAGGTGGCCGCTTTGAGCATCTTTTTAATGTTCTATGACATTAATATGTTTGCAAATGCAATGTAGACGGAACCGAGCTGTTTTCACTTCGCACTTTTGATATTTAATGTGATCACTTTATTCAGCTGATACTGGTACGTGGTTTGCTTTTATTTCTGACCTTGTGTTCGATTCAAAGCAATATCTTTCAAGTTTCAATCATTTGCGATTCTCATTAATTCAAAGATTTAAGGTTAACTGTTTTGATTCCTATTTTAGAATTTAGCTGCTATCAATCACATAAATTTGTGGCCTTAGAGCATATTTGCCTTCTCAAAATTTTCGGGGGGAGGTAGTTTATGGCCCCAGCTTGGCAATGGCCCCCATGCTTCCGCTATGCATGGCTGGCCTTTCGTTAAAGAGCTATAATTGCATAATTAATTAATAACTTTTACTTGTTTTAAAAACATCCAAGAAAGACGTCTCATAATAAACTGCAAACATTCCCAAACGATGATGTTACACCCGAAGAAAAGCGATAGGTAATTGCCCTGAAGTATACCGCATATCTCTGGAATACGTTCAATGGGCTGTAATTTTATCCAGAAATTTAGATAAGTCACCACAGCTCAGAAAAGCTCATTTGCGACCGTGTTGAGTTTCATTTGATTACATATGCCTGTTTTTTCTTCCGTAGTACATCATTTCATCTTAGGACACTTCATGTTCTGGTCTTAACCCGAGGGGCATGTATTCTCAGGGCCGATTGAATGGAATTGGTCGATCGGTCAACTCCATTCTATCGAATCATTATTTGGGGCCTGTCTGACACAGCGGTCCTTCGATTAGCTTTGACCAATCGATCGACTCTTTTCGATTGACCAGGTATTACAGGCTGGCATTACCCGGCCCTTAAACCCTCACCAGAACCCAACCTCTGCTTGGAGTTGGCATATCACGTGATATCAAATATAATCCGTTCCCATTTTTTATTTGCTGAAATCAATAAATTGAACTTTAATGAATGGAGAATAGAATCCAAAATGTCATTTTGGTGCCTACCCTTCATCTGTGTATACCTACGAATAGTGAATAGCTTTTATCATTCTATTGTAGGTTTTGCGTGTTGGGTGTGTATAATGTATAATGTATATTGCTGTACACTGAGACACTGTGATGTGATTGCATAATGCATACGAATATTCAATATATGGTAATACGATATTAAACTTCGCACAATATACAATATACATGTCAAATATACACTCTATACCTTGCTATATAAACAATTATATCACAATTCTATACTCTACAGTCATTGATGCCAAGGGACATTTCTTCATTTGATTTATCTTCGTAGTATCGAATGTAGGTAGGTATCGATATAAATGTGAAAGTGCTTTTGATTTATAATCGACCAGAGCGCATGTATACATGAATGTGTATCAATCTAAATTAGTCCAGTACTAAGTCCAATTAACGATTCAAGGATTGAGACCAATTTGATATTAATTGTTAAAAGATTTCGGTCGGTTGAAATATTTCATTCTGTCGCCAACCGCTTAGATGACTAACCAAAACCACTCGGTTTTGTTTAAGATAGGGAGATAAAGTGCTTGAGGTGAAATGTCGTGAGGTAAAGTGGGGCTCCCCCACTTGGATCCATATAGGTTTTCAGATGGAGCATCAAATGGGGAAATGGACAGAATAACCGAATGGATTTTAGTGAACAATTGAACATTCTCGCAGTTTTGTAGAACGAATCTGACGGATACGATACATCCATTTTTAGATTTCTTAACCAATGTAGCTATCCATAATTGATTCAATTCAATAAACATTCAGATATCAATCCATTGCATTTGAATAAATTGTGTCCAGTCCGACCTCTGGATCCAACACTTTTCAATCAGGGCCGTCGAGAGGGGGCGTTACGGCGACAACTGTCGCCGGCCCCAGCTTCCCAGATGGGCCCAAAAATGCCAAGATAGGAAAATATTTTCGATTATCGTATTGAGATATGGCAATTTCGTTTACTCAAAACGTCTGACTTCTGGGGGCTGCCGCCCCCAGACCCCTGCTATCATTGTAGTGAAATTGCTTTCTTGATGTTGCTTCGACATGAAACGTCAGATATCAAAAAAATAATGGGAAATGCCATTGAGATCATCTGGCTTCTCTGAGGCTGCAGTGGAATTGCTTTCTTGATGTTGTCTCGACATGAAACGTCAAATAGAGACAAAAATGCTAGTGATACGGTCATCCCATTTACTCAGAACGTCTGGCTTCTGGGGGCTGCCGCCCCCAGACCCCAGCCCTAAATGAAAAATATCTCATTGTGGAAAAGAAAATAGGCCCCTGGTAGGGATGTCGCCGGCCCCTAAAATCCTCTCGACGGCCCTGTTTTCAATTGGACCCAATATGTCTATTAATGATGTCACTAGGTGTCCAATAGATCCATTTATAACTTAAGTCATCATTTGAGTGGGATGCAATAAACTGGTAGTAATGACAGAAGAAAGCAAGACTGATGAAGCATTCCCACGACGTAATGTGTTCTACCGTTCCTTAGAGCGGTTACGAAGAAAAAGAAAGACGATTTCATCGGGTAAGGATATTGCTTAATGCTATTATAGCTTGATGAATTTTGTTCCAATCACCTTTTATAAGTAAGCAACAGGTTTCTGGTTCACATTTAACTTTTTGGAGAATCCTTCCAAGATTAATTAATAAGGTAATTAAATCATATGATTTTCCAACTTCAGCCTTGACTTCGTATCGGTTTGGCTCCGGCCATCAAAATTTAACTTCGGCTAAGGAAAATTCATGAGGATAAGGAAGTATTTGCAGACGGCACTACCATTCTATTCCCATTCCCCTCTAAATTAGAGGATCAGGAAGTATTTGCAGACGGCATTACCATTCTATTCCCATTCCCCTCTAAATTAGAGGATCAGGAAGTATTTGCAGACGACATTACCATTCTATTCCCATTCCCCTCTAAATTAGAGGATCAGGAAGTATTTGCAGACGGTATTACCATTCTATTCCATTCCCCTCTAAATTAGAGGATCAGGAAGTATTTGCAGACGGTATTACCATTCTATTCCCATTCCCCTCTAAAATAGAGGACCAGGAAGTATTTGAAGACGGCGTGTCCTCCCCGGGCAATGGAACTAGGAGTAGTGGACGTGAGACACGGTCCGCCTCAGCACCGGCTGTGCAACTTGGAGATAGTTCCAAGAAGCATCGGCAAAGCATTCCAGCTTATGAAAAGGTAACCACTTAATAAATTCGTTAATTTTTGGGCCATCATTGGACATTTATTTTCATTAATTCATTTCCATCTATTGGAATTCCATATATAAGATAAATCGACGATTTATCAGTCAATATGTTGAAAACCTGCTCTTTTTTTATTTCTATGAATAATTTGAGCCTTGAGTTGAGGCTTCGGAACTTGTCGCTTGTCAACAGATGAGATAATCGGAATTTTCAAGGAATCATGCCAATTTACTTGATGGCAAGTTATTAGTTATATTAATCGTCATGGCTCAGCTATTTATTTGGCAGAAGCTCAACATAATTCATCGCTATTACTTAATGTGAAGTAAGGATGAAGCGCTGAAGCAGTATAAACTTCATCACTTAGTTAATGTGAAGTGCCAGTAAAGCGTTCTCTTGGTGTGAAGCATGAAATTCCTCACGATATAAATAACAACTTCACTGTGTGTACTGCGTCATTCTGCCCTTGACATTCCTTCCAACTTCAGTAACAGTCAGTGCTTCGGATTTTCGCACAATTCTTGTAGAACGCGGCGTGACTGAGTTGAGAGATAGACTTCTCAGTTTGCTAGTACAGAGATACTATACAAAAACCAGTAGTAGTTCCACGTGTCGACAGTGACTTAGTGCAATACAGGTGGTATCATATTAGATCACCCGATGAAAATTATAAGAGGTGAAATGCGTGCTACGTTCGGTCATTCTTTTTTGCACTTTCGATGTTGCTCTTTTGCTCTTATCTTCAATACCTACAGTTGAAGTTACTTTTTTTCGGTTTATAATTATCAATAATTGATGACCGGTGATAATAAGAGGTGACTTGGTTTTATGTTACATGAAAAACCTGCAGCCATACTCCCAATGGAGTTAGGGCACCGGATGGTATCGGATTTCTGAGTTTTTTCTTGACTCTAAATCGAATCTGAGTCTGGACTAAGTACAAAACAAAATCATCAAAAAAAGCTAGTGGTACATCTCCACACTCCTCGAATATTAAGCTTATAGGGGAAAACCTAGCTAGATCAATTACCATATCTTTTCCTCTTTATTGTTACAGTTGGTCTTTTAAAAGTGCTTTTCTGTCATGTATTTGGTACTGGGTTGGCACAAGACACATAAGACAGACTGAGATAGAGGGTATTTCAACAAATATTATGCAACTATACTTCCATTTATTTTAGAGACTTTTTCTGTCAACTTCGTAATACAACGTTATAGTAAATAATGACAAGCATTATTAATTACAGTAACCCAGAAAACTCTGTTATTCATCTTCATAGCAAAAACGTCAGTAAGTTAATAATAACCTTGATGACAGCTTCACTTTATAGTGGATCTTGTTCGAATACTTAATAAGTCAGATTACTTTTTGTTGTTATACAGCGAATTAGTGGAGAGTCGGTGATGATAATCAGTAAAATATTTCGAAAATTTATCAATGATTTCTTATGCCTGGTCTTAGATTTAAACTTTGTTTTTCAGCGTCCAGTGTTTTGCACTGTAATATGTACACGCCAATAATGTAGGTACACTATTAATAATATGTTGGCGGGTGTGGAGATGTTACACGTCTACAAACCTAGTTTATCATTGTCATTAATCTAGTCCAATGTATACTTGTACACTCAGTAATATGTATTCGATTGTATATTGATTAACGTATAATGGTATGTAGGTACTAAAAGGAAATGTTGATAAATGAGAAATGTTGGTTGTTTGATTATACTTTGATACCATCACATCAGCTCGTTGTTTTGAACTTTTGATGATGTTCTTGCACCATTTTGAGTGAACTACGGTACAAAATATAAATATCGATCGCTAAACATCTGTTGCATAAGTTTAGGTTGTTATAGTTTTAAGGTTTATACCGTGTGAATAGTTGAATACCATGCTTATGGACACTTTTACCGGCCTTCAGACAAAATTGCATCATTTTCAACCCTTTTGACCAGCCCATTGGACCAAAAAGTTTGCAGTTGTCACCAGCGTCTTGATGAAATCTAACAAATTCCTGTTTGAGTAGTTTATTAACTTGATTCCTCCAGACTATCCTCTGGACTATCTCCTCAACCTGGAATTATAAGTCATGCATGGCAAATACTGAAGAATTTAAAGATATCATTAATTGATTCAAGTTGCCTGGCCTTAATAATTTATAAACTCAACAGGCTTTTAAACTGGCCTAATTGTGGAATGATTGAAAATGCACAATATGATCCTGATAAACTTCAATCTGTTGTTACTGATGAATTCAATGCAATATCAACCATTGGTCAGCACTCAGCAACCTATAATATGGCAGGAATTACGTATAATAATTTAATGGCAATTTGATATCATGTGGAATTTGTACTGATTTTACCACTACAAATACATATTGTCAGATGTTTGATATGAAAACGAAATAAGTATTAGTAACGAATTACACCCTATATATGTTCCTCTATATCGAATTTCATTTTGATAATTTGTAGTGTCAAAATTACGACTGTCAAGGTACCTCAAGTACTGCACAGCGTGTCTATGAAATTAATTGTTTTCTTGTTTTGTGATAATTAGTGAAGCGGTGACCGTATCCCACAACCAAAATAAGGTTGAGGGGAAGCCGAATGCCAAGAATTTTTAAAGTAAGTTGGATACTGGACAAGGCGTGCCGATTTAATTATCGAACAAGAAAACTACCCAGTTAAACCTCGTTTAACTTTTCTTCATATCCACTTGAGAGTTTAGTCAGGGGTTAAATTTTGCAAGTACCTGTCACTTCACAATTGGCCTGGCTCAACTTTTCTCAACCAAACTGGTACCATTTAACATTTTCATTAAGGGCTCAAAATTGTATAGCAAAAATTTATTTAAAAAATTAAAAAACCTTTTCCAAAAAAGTGGCACATTTTTGCATTTTTACTTAACTTCCTTTAAAAACCCTGCAAGATGCATTATGCACCGTAGCTCAAAAAACTTGGGCTTGAAATGGCAACATTTCAGTAAAGGTTCGAAATTATTCATCAAGAAAAGTGCTGAACTTATCGACTATAACAATGGTACCTCAAAGATTAAACCCACATTTGCCATTTTTTATATCCATCCAGGTATTATTGATTGATACCGTAGTTCTAATTAAGAAATTATCTTGATGGTTTGCCAATGTTAGCTAATGCACCGTGAATACAGGGAGAAAATGGGAAGAAGATGACAAGGCCATTCAGTAGCTTTTTCACCACCAAGAAAGAGGACATCAGACCGTCAAGTGCAACGCCGACCCCAAAGCCAGACCATTTCAAGGACGTGGTTCTCAAGTTAGTAACAATAAATGCAAGCTCAAGAGTGAATGAGTCACCCCAAAGATGCAATATTGAAACGTGATGAAACCCTGATTGGCTGATTCATTGCTTTCCTAGAATATCTAGACAGTAGACATGCTTAGATTACCAATAAGTCGTTTCTCTATCACATTATATATTTTGAAATTACCATGGTACATGCGACAGGAAGACGGTAACAGAGGAGAAGCTCGCACCTAAAACGACAGAACGGTACAAGTTGTTTGAGGGGGTGTACCAGATCTCACTGCAAGTAGATGAGGATACCGGCAAGTTAAAACCCGTGGTGTCTTGGAGCCACCCTCCCCTCGGAACGACCAAACTCACAGCAACAGAGAAACCATAAAGTAATTTAGGTGAAAAAGACAAGCGACTGGTATCAAACTCAAGGGCAAAAACTCACAGTCTATAAACACAGTCTATGAAGTATCCGTTAAATTTACCTAACATACAGCTGCAATCTGCAACGTAGCAACAATCAACATGCTCTGAGATCTTAGAAACATATTGTGAACAATGTCAATAACTCAGATAAACGGGTCAAAAGAAAAACACACAACTGCAGGCATATTTAACAGCCAGCATATTTAGATTCTCATAACGCATTTCACAGACCGATTCCAAAATCCCCAACTGAAGTCTATAACTTTCCCAGAGAAGAATATCGCTGACTTTGCCTTTCCTGATGTTGACTTGCTGGAAACCAAACGTGCTCGATCCATCACAGAAACGTATGCTTTCGTTCTCACAACGATGAGTTACGAACAGATAATCGGCTATTGTAGGAGGTTCAAGTACAAAGTCAACCCGGCCATCAGATGTAAGTTTTGCGAAAATTCACAGCTTTTATTCGCCTTACTTTTTCGCCATTAAATTTGACTCTCCGACATACAACATATTTATATTTCTCGCAATTATGTGCATTCTTTAGTTCACATTTCTAGAGTTTTGTCACTCAAGAATATAGTGGCTTTTGTTTATTTCTAATGCGAGTATGACTCATTTTAATAAACATATTTGAAACCGGTCCCGATCAGGCACTAAAGCGAGTGTAACTCATGTTAAACCTTGAAACCGTAGCCCGATCAGGCACTGAAGCGAGTGTAACTCATGTTAAACCTTGAAACCGTAGCCCGATCAGACACTGAAGCGAGTGTAACTCATGTTAAACCTTGATACCGTAGCCCGATCAGGCACTGAAGCGAGTGTAACTCATGTTAAACCTTGAAACCGTAGCCCGATCAGGCACTGAAGCGAGTGTAACTCATGTTAAACCTTGAAACCGTAGCCCGATCAGGCACTGAAGCGAGTGTAACTCATGTTAAACCTTGAAACCGTTGCCCGATCCGGCACTTAAGCGAGTGTAACTCATGTTAAACCTTGAAACCGTAGCCCGATCAGGCACTGAAGCGAGTGTAACTCATGTTAAACCTTGAAACCGTAGCCCGATCAGGCACTGAAGCGAGTGTAACTCATGTTAAACCTTGATACCGTAGCCCGATCAGGCACTGAAGCGAGTGTAACTCATGTTAAACCTTGAAACCGTAGCCCGATCAGGCACTGAAGTGAGTGTAACTCATGTTAAACCTTGAAACCGTAGCCCGATCAGGCACTGAAGCGAGTGTAACTCATGTTAAACCTTGAAACCGTAGCCCGATCAGGCACTGAAGCGAGTATAACTCATGTTAAACCTTGAAACCGTAGCCCGATCAGGCACTGAAGCGAGTGTAACTCATGTTAAACCTTGAAACCGTAGCCCGATCAGGCACTGAAGCGAGTGTAACTCATGTTAAACCTTGAAACCGTAGCCCGATCAGGCACTGAAGTGAGTGTAACTCATGTTAAACCTTGAAACCGTAGCCCGATCAGGCACTGAAGCGAGTGTAACTCAGTCTACTAAGAGCACGGGGCACAAACTGACAAGAGTACAGAAGAAGCTGCTCAACATTAGGGTATGGTGCATAGTGACGAAGATCCACTGCTTTGACACATTCAGTGCTATATTTGACAAGGTATGACCGGCAATTTCAGAGCACACACATTTCAATATTTCATTACATGGATTGATGGTTTTTGATATTAGGGGCTTTGTCCCCCCCCCCATACTTTTCTAAGAAGAAAATCATACTCTTGAAGACAATGTATTCAAAACCATCCATATTTTTGCTTTTTGTAATTGTAATCTCATCACCTCATACTACAACTAGCATTCCAATTTCGAAAACTCTAAGCTTCAGCCGAGTGTGTTCATACGGCACAATGTAATAGTATAATTACCTTACGACAGATCCACAACATTCGACGAGAGAACCTCTGCAACACGGACACGGAAGTGTTTTCCTTCCTGAAGGCGGTAGGGGAGAACGCTGCTCCGCTTCCGGACAACTCCGTCACGGTTAGACATGCATTTTGTGTCTTCACTATTAACATAGCTGATGTAGCGAATTCTGAGAAAACATTCTGAAATTTCCACACGATTGCCATTTTTACATTCTTGATGCTGAGTCGCTGGCTTAGCCCCATACTCCCATATTCTAGTTGTAGTAGATACTGATTCAACAGTATGAAACGCACGTACATGGTGCTGTGAGACTCGGAAATTTCAGGAAGATTCTCATTTTCTCATTTCTCAAACATAAGACACCTGTGTGACTGTATAATTGGTCCCGAAATCGCAGGAAATGTCTGTAACTCAAAGGCCCTCACGACTTTTTACTTCACGACTTTTCACCTCATAGCCGCTGTGGACAACATCTCTGTAGTTTGTGGAGACCTTAACCATAACCAGTCATCTATAATAAGTTTAACGAGTTACTCAACTCCCAAACTGTGACCAAACTGAAACTCTGACGTTTGAGTGGCGTGCAGTGTCATGAGGTCGAATGTCGTGAGGTAAAAATTCCTTTCCGAATCACGCGGAATCACATTCACATGCGATACACTTCAGATACAGTACGTGAGCAAGCTTCACGACGACAACAAGATGGGTAAGTTCGAGTTGAAGCGACCTGGACCCGAGGACCGGATCCACCTGCTGAAGTACGCTGATATCCTGAGCACCATGCCCAAGGACATGCTCATCACCATCATGATAGCACTATTCACGGAAAGTAAGGTAAGAGGGAGAGAGGGAGCTTTCAAGGAAATGTGATGTAATAAAAGCGGAATGTAAATACCTTCCCACAAAAATTACGACGAAAATGATGAAACTAGTAAACGCTTTAGAGGAATTTCCTTGTAGTTATCACGCTGCTCTCCATGTCTGTGCGGAGAGAACATTCACCGACTCATTATGCTCGACACATTTGAAATGTGCCGGCATTGTCACGTGTACCAAAACTGGTCTGACCAACTAAAAACAGAAAAACCCATTGACTTGAAACACTCAGTACACGGACTCACGGCCTCCAAATTCTCACATTGAATGAAGAACTGAAAGTTTCAAGTCTGTAGAACATAGGTGTTTCTTGACAGACGTTTTCTGGGGCCAGTCAACGCCATGGAACAAGGTGTTTCAGTTTCTGCCACTTATCAGTGTAAAGTTTTGTATCACGTGACCAAGCTTACACAATTCAAATGCATATAGAGCTTAATTTCTCAGATTCTAATTCTAATAACAAAATAATTGCTATTTTTGCAGTTGCTGTTCCTCGACAAGACGCTATCATCCCTAACCTGCACCCTGCACGCCCTCACATCTCTCCTCCATCCCCTCTCCTGGGAGGGGGTCTACATCCCGATGCTCTCTGTGGGAGTGAGGGCTCAAGTCAGGGAGCTCGTACTCTCACCTGCACCTTACGTTATAGGTATGTCTCATCCCTAACACCCTGCACCCCCTCACATCCCTCCTCCATCCCCTCTCTTGGCTTCTTGGGAGGGGGTCGGGATTGGGGAGAAAAAGTTAAAATCGTAGAAGTCAAATTTATGATCTTTGGCGACTTTTTGGAATAATTCTTTCTAATGCACTTGTTAGCAGTTGTTAGCATCAAACCGCTAATTGTTAGGGGGATATTGAGGAGTCATCACCTGCGAACTTAAAGACATCACTGTCGTCAGCAACGACAGCTTCATGTTTAATTCATGTTAAATTCACTGCAGTTAAAACGTAAAAAGCCAAGTAATTTTTACAGGACGACAAGTAATAAACTACTAAGAATGCTGATCAAAGTTTCCCACGATATGTAAAACTCCAAATGTAATAGATTTAGTGATCACTACTGATTCCACGCTGACACTGCAATTTGGCAGGTATGCTGAAGGACGACTATAGTAAAGTAAGGGAACACGAGCTAAAGGACACCAGTGTTCTCGTTATTGACCTCACCAAGAAAAGAATGTCAGATTTACGGGACGATGAAGCCATACACCTCACTATTTCAGAAGCCGTGAGCTAAACTCATTTTAATCAATTGGAATTGAAAATTAGCGTTGTATTGATCACGACAATTCTACATGAGATGCAGAAGAAGCTTTTAATAACTTCGTGAAAAAGATGGTTTAATAACTTAGCACAGTGAATTGAAGACCATTAATAAGTCGGCACTGTGATTTCAGTCGAAGAAGGATCTGAAGAGCAAGCTGCGGGAGGTAAAGCAGAAGAACGACCAGTTGAAGCAGTGTGAGGTTTGGGGTGGCTTTATTGACTCCTTCCTCAGCTACGTCAAAGACTTGACCTCTGACACAGCAACCAGAAACGGGTTCAGGTATTTGTTCAACAATTGATTAGTTTCTAGAAAACGTCCACGGAATTCGGTTCGAATTAATTTACGATAACGAAGACTCTGATGGCTTAAATATATGTGGTAATGATGAGTTGAATGATGTAAAGTTAAATTGATGTAACATTAACAATACGGATTCTATGGGTATTGATGATTGCGGATGACTTTGAAAGACCAATGTTATAATTTCAATGAAATTAAAAGTAACCAAATCACTATCTCCGCCTCCCATTACAGAGAGATAAACCTTGAAGCGTACACTGAGAAAGTGAAAAGCAACCGAGAGGGAGACGAAAACTTTGCAGCACAAGTTATGAGTACGCAGATGTCTCAGATGTGGCTCCAGAAACAACGGATTTCCTTATCGAGATCAAACTGAACTATGCGATGGGTGCACATGATTGTATCACTATGTTTATCCGTACTATCAACCAGATTTTAACTGCGCTATCATCTTATCTAAACTGTGGATTTTTGTTTTTGGACTAATATTTTCATCAAGTATATAATTGACGTTGTTGATATTGAATTGCACACTAATTAAGTGATGAAAGTTTAAACTTTAAAAGTTTTTAAGCTGTTTGATTTTATAATGGACAATCAAATATGTTCGCATTTATAACATGATGGTAAGAGAAATTTTCTTATCAAGCACATTTTTCATGCTAAATTATGAACACTTCATGCGAGTTTTGCGACACAAATTAAGTTCCCCCCTACTATAAACTTTACTAAGGTATATCTTCCAAATAACACCACTTGATTAGGAAAGTTTATTAACCTAAATCTAGCACGTTTGGTTTCCATCAAGTCAACGTCGGGAAAGTCAGCGATATTCTTCTCTGGGAGGATTATCTGGGAAGATTATAGACCGTGAGTTGGGGATTTTAGAATGTAAGATTGTAAGGTATGTGAAATGAGTTATGAGTACCTAAACCTGCTGTCGGCTTGGTATGTCTATTAATCAATTATCAAACATATATTATTCTTATTCGGATGAATTAAATTTAATATGTGTCTGAAGCAAGTTTTCATCTTTAAAAGTGCTGTTGGTAATGATTTCAAAAAATGCTTTATTATCATTAACTCCTTACAATAAACAAATATTATATTATCTTAATGATTAAACATTGGTATGGTATATAACATTTTAAATACAAAGAATAATGGAAATATGTTCGTCTATGACAATAAAATTGTTAATTTATGATTTTGATTGTTATTGTAGATATTTTATAAAATTTAAATTTAGTTTTGAAGTTGAAAACTCATCCGGTGAAGTATCACTGTTTCTATTCTGTAATAATGAAAACAGAAAAGATGTAGAATGACAAAAACTAAAAAGTTAAACAGTGTCCTGACTCAAAACCAAAAACGTCATTTAAAATTTTTGACCTATAATTTGGAAATCGATTTTTCTGTACCTTAGAAAATCGCGTATATCTCGATGAAAAATCGAGATAGCAATGATCCGTATGATTTTCTAAAGCTCTTTAAATTTCCAACTAACGATTTTCAACATTTTGAGCTATCTCCATTCCTTCTTGGTGAAAATTGCGCACAAAGATGACCTAAAAAGAAATAAAATTTCGCTAAGTTGATGACGTCATAGTGACGTGAAAATGACGTCACCAGAACTTCTCTTATAGCCTATAACATTTTTCCATCTTAGATCAACAAAACCTGACCTCGATCATGGCTCTACCATTTCCCGTTCTTGAGATCTCGGCGTTTCAAATTGCTCCTTTATTATCATGATCTATCTTCTTATTATTATTATATCTTATTATATCACCCTGTGACACTCAAATCTCTAACTTATACCCTGGCCAGTTTTCTTTTTTACCGCGGGGGTTACCGCCCTGGCCAGGGCGGGAATCACCCTGTGACACTCAAATCTCTAATATATACCCTGGCCAGTCTTTTTTATTACCGCGGGGGGTTACCGCCCTGGCCAGGGCGGGAATTATACACCCTGTGACACTGAAATGTCTAACTTATACCCCTGGCCAGTTTTTTTTATTCCGCGGGGGGTTACCTCCCTGGCCAGGGAGGGAATCACCCTGTGACACTCAAATCTCTAACTTATACCCCTGGCCAGTTTTCTTTTTACCGCGGGGGGTTACCGCCCTGGCCAGGGCGGGAATATAAATATTCCCAACTTTTTCATGTTAGTATAGTGTCCTGGCAAGGTTACGTTCGAGGGGAGGATATCTCGAGATTTTGGTATACGCATTCACTCGAGAGGGGTCGACTCCTACGTAAAATTTGACGAGGAATCGTTTAAGATAGGTTTCAGAAGCTCTCAGATGCTTCCTTCACCATTTTCAAACGCAAGTTTTTTTTTTTTTTTTTTTTTTTTTTACTGGGGTTGCCGTCCTTGCCAGGACGGAAATATATGCTAACATTACATCGTGTATACTATACCCTGGCAGCCCAAAATTTGAAATTGACGTTTTTGGGGGGATTTTTGAGGGGGATTTTTTAAAGAATAGATTCCACCTGAATTTTGGGCCCTTGCCAGGGCCTTAATATCAATACGCCGCGAGAACTTTGAACCGCGCGCACAAAATACGCGCAAAGTGCAGTTGGAACTGCCCCTGTAACAAAATACGCGCAAAGTGCAGTTGGATCTGCCCCTGTAACAAAATACGCGCAAAGTGCAGTTGGATCTGCCCCTGTAACAAAATACGCGCAAAGTGCAGTTGGAACTGCACCCGTGACAAAATACGCGCAAAGTGCATTTGCAACTGCCCCTGTAACAAAATACGCGCAAAGTGCAGTTGGATCTGCCCCTGTAACAAAATACGCGCAAAGTGCAGTTGGAACTGCACCCGTGACAAAATACGCACAAACTACAAAGTGCAGTTGGAACTGCCCCTGTAACAAAATACGCACAAAGTGCAGTTGGATTTGCCCCTGTAACAAAATACGCGCAAAGTGCAGTTGAAACTGCCCCTGTAACAAAATACGCGCAAAGTGCAGTTGAAACTGCCCCTGTAACAAAATACGCGCAAAGTGCAGTTGGAACTGCCCCCGTAACAAAATACGCGCAAAGTGCAGTTGGAACTGCCCCTGTAACAAAATACGCGCAAAGTGCAGTTGGATCTGCCCCTGTAACAAAGTGCAGTTGGAACTGCACCCGTGACAAAATACGCACAAAGTGCAGTTGGAACTGCCCCTGTAACAAAATACGCGCAAAGTGCAGTTGGATCTGCCCTGTAACAAAATACGCGCAAAGTGCAGTTGAAACTGCCCTGTAACAAAATACGCAAAAGTGCAGTTGAAACTGCCCTGTAACAAAATACGCGCAAAGTGCAGTTGGAACTGCCCCCGTGACAAAATACGCGCAAAGTGCAGTTGGAACTGCCCCCGTGACAAAATACGCGCAAAGTGCAGTTGGAACTGCCCCTGTAACAAAATACGTGCAAAGTGCAGTTGGAACTACCCCTCTAACAAAATACGCGCAAAGTGCAGTTGGATCTGCCCCTGTAACAAAATACGCGCAAAGTGCAGTTGGATCTGCCCCTGTAACAAAATACGCGCAAATTGCAGTTGGAACTGCCCCTGTAACAAAATACGCGCAAATTGCAGTTGGATCTGCCCCTGTATTACACACCTGTCCGATTTCAGACATAGCGTACAACTACGCCCCTGCGTGTGCCTTCTTCGATGACGACGACGTGCCTGACGATGAGAACACCACATTTGAGGAGGAGGTAAGCTGTGTTCCGTTCTTTACATTTATGTGAAGTTTTTACCCAGTAAAAATTCTAGTGAAATTTCTGGGATATTCGAGCGAATATTCAAGCAAAATATCCGTCAAACTGTCAGACACATTGGGGACGGGCGGGTAATTTTTTTTATTTTTATTTCAAAATTCAAATTTTACATGAAATATATTTTACAATGTCATTCAGGTTAAAACATTCTGTCTTTCCTACTTAGCCAAAATAGCACAGTAAAATATAAATCAAGTGCAAAATCTGGGCTAAACTCCCAACACAGCGTTAACCATTATTACAGGGAGGCCCGTCATAAACATCAATCAATATATATGTTATTATATAGAATAAATAATAACAATATTAATAAATAATTATGTCATCTGATAAAATTAAATCACAAACTCACAAATTTGGTAAATTACCCAAGATTGAAATAATATGGTTGTCAATTGTAATTATATATTGGTATTTGAATTGTCACTTTTAAACAAACCTAGACCACAACTTACTTTTCTGCATCAGGACCATCATTTCGAAAAATACGAATTTAGAAAATTTCGTGAGTAAGGGTATGTTTGCTCTTGCCTTATGACTTAAAAAAACATCCAGTTCCTAGACCGAACCAATTAAATTAATCGGGCCAATCTAGATCTGCTTTCCAGAGGAAAGTTTTGAGTTGTGATTTAAAGGTGGAGATGCTTTTAACTTGCCTGATACTATAGGGGATTTTGTTCCATATGACCATTGTTCTACAGAAAAATGAATTCCTAAAGTTATCACAATTAAGCCTTATGGTACATTTTAATCTCGAACAATTATAGTTGGGAATTGAAATTATGATTGAAATTATGTTGGATTTGTTAGACCCCGGTCCAGATATGCTACTAGATGTCCGATATGTCGATATTGCAAATGCAAAATCGCTGGCCCCCATCCCCTAGCTTTTTGGTTTGCTTCTTTGGTCTGTAAAAGATAGATTGGATATAATAATATCACAGGTGAACGAAGCCCATAATACCCTGAAGAAGATCATTACCTCGGTCAAGGGCACCAAGGAAAGCGCTGTCATGGAATTCGTGCAGACGAAAATAAAGGAACAGAACGAACTTATCGAGCAGATTCTCGGAAAGATTGAAAGGTAAGAAAACTACAGTTCGCGAATTGTGTCAGGAGGTTTTGATGAAATAAATTATTATGAATACAGCAGTAAAATTGAAATTCTTCAAAGTAGGTTGCCAATCTACATCCATACCCGCATAACACCGTAACTTCCTTGCCTGAACTTGTGTCTGATTCCTTGAATATTCGCCTAGAAACTTCCGTATCTATTGTAATTACGAATATATATTGTATAATTGACTGAATATGTCTAGTTTCCAGACTAGCCGAGGGGAGGAAGGAGCGAGCGGTTAAGGCGCCCTCCTCGCGCAGTGTAGACGAGGGGGAGGAACCCCATGAGGGGGAGGAACCCCATGAGGGGGAGGAACCCCCTGAAAAACCCCCTCCTGAGAAGGGATTCGCCTCCCTCTTCAAGAGAGGTCCTAGTTGATATAGCGGGATGTAGAGAGAGAGAGATATTACTCAAAGAATGAAAATACTCAGAACACATTCGAGCAGACAAATATATTCAGGATTCAAGTCAGGGAAACGCAAATATGGTGGATTCAAAAGTATCCAGAATAAAGCAATCAAACACTGCTACTATGTTACATTTTCGCTGAAACACTGAATCCATTCTTTCAGCTAAGAATACCTGACTATGCTGCATCACACTTATATTGGCGAGTTTCTAAGCACCCACATTTGCTGCTATATTCTTCGAATGTGTTTGTTCACCACGACACCATGAATTAGATACAAAGTACAGTGGCTACTCCTTACTCTATGTGAAGCGAGTTTATTGCCGGTTGATGCCGTTATCACCCCTCCAACTGATCAATTGCTGACCCAATTATTTACCTACTTCTGTGCTTACTCGTGGCATCATTGTATTCTGAACACCATCGTGAAATGATAGAAAATCCAAAGATTCTCCCAGAGGATTCTGCTACTGATGAGCAATGTCATTTCCTGAAAGTTCTAACGGCGCCAAAGGATCGATTAGAAGGTTGTCTGGCGATGTGACGCCAGATTTAGGAAGAGTAGCGTTTACAGGACTCTGTAGTTTGAGGAGTAGATCTATTTTCTTCGTTAAGTCATCTAATTTACATGTTAGGTCCTTTACTTCGTCGATCAACTGTTCCCTGAAGGAAGTTTCTTTGTTAATGCAAAATAATACTTGGTAAGTCCAAGAAATATGGACGTGACCCATTTTAAAATAAAACATGGGTTTTTATTATTATCATTCATTGACCGATTTTTACCCTAATAAGCCCCTGTAACATAAGTATTTTTGGACGACATCAAATCTAAAATGGGAATATACATAAGTTTGGAATTTCGGTGTGGCATTGACAAAATATAATACGTACAGTTATAGACTTTATTTTATATCTGGATATTGTTATTCTACTGCTTGTTCTAACTAGAGCTATAATATACCACTAAAAACGCCAGCCTATCTAAAAATGCAGCTCGATAATTTCTTCTACTTACGTTTGATCAAGTTCGTCATTTTCAATCGTTACAAAGGCATCAGATTCTAGTATCTTCTCCGAGGATAATTTGACGTATTTCTTTGGCATGATCAATTCACAAAGTGAGACGAACTCGGCACGTTTCAGTTGGAATTCTGACTTGGCAGTCACACCTATTGAAGCATACCTGGTAGAATGAGTAACTTAGGAAGGGCATCGGATAAATTGTTGCAAGTCGGTTCAATGCCAATGGTAATGGTGTAACTAATAGTCACTGGAATAATTATAGAAATGGTTGGTGAGATATCAGTCTTCTTCTCTATTTCAACTCTAATGCTTAATGGGGGGACAGATTGCGCGTCCTAATTCGTGTGCACGGCGTACAGACACATAAATGACATGTCACTGTCAGAACGCCGCGCACACAAAAGACGTGCAAACTGCAGTTCGAACTGTCACCGTGATAGCACAACCCTACCCCTTCTTCATCATCAACATCTCAAATTCAAATCTAACTCCGAAGCTTATCCCGCAACCTTAAACCTACCCCTTCTTCATCTTGAACATTTCAAATTCAAATCTAGCTCCGAAGATAATCCTGCATCCTTACGTCCTTACACATAGCTCAACACTTCAACTCTTAGCCCCGCATCTAAATAACTCTAAATAAGTACTAACTAGCGTCTACATTTCAACTCTAACGCTAACCACTCAACCCTAGCTCATTAGCCCATGTACCTGTCAGTCATGAGGGCAATGAAGAGGTTAACCGCATGTACCTATCTGTCATGAGGGCAATGAAGAGGTTGACCGCATGTACCTATCTGTCATGAGGGCAATGAAGAGGTTGACCATGTACCTATCTGTCACGAGGGCAATGAAGAGGTTGACCGCATGTACCTGTCAGTCATGAGGGCAATGAAGAGGTTGACCGCATGTACCTATCTGTCACGAGGGCAATGAAGAGGTTGACCATGTACCTATCTGTCACGAGGGCAATGAAGAGGTTGACCATGTACCTATCTGTCACGAGGGCAATGAAGAGGTTGACCGCATGTACCTATCTGTCATGAGGGCAATGAAGAGGTTAACCGCATGTACCTATCTGTCATGAGGGCAATGAAGAGGTTAACCATGTACCTATCTGTCACGAGGGTAATGAAGAGGTTGACCATGTACCTGTCAGTCATGAGGGCAATGAAGAGGTTGACCATGATCATGGCAGAGAGCAGGATCCACAGCAGGGACACCAAGTCCCACCACCACCCGACGTTAACGCTCTCTGCAGCTGTCTTGCCCAGGTCGTAGTTGTAGTCGACGACCATCATCCGCATTACGAACGACAGCGTTTCACTCCTGCGTCGGAAACAGGTGAATTTTTATGCAAATTTGAATGTTTACAATTTAGTCGTGAAACTGGCCAGTGAAATAGTTGTGCTGTATGCAATATCAACTAGAGATCAGGGGGGTAAAACTCGAAAAGTTTATACTCCTGATAGTTTTTTTTTTTTTTCAATGTCATTGGACATAAATTTTTAAAAGTTAGGGAACTAATTTTCAGCGATTCGCTTTGGGTACAGGAATCACCAAAAATTGCTAATTTTGGAGATACGGCCGTTTTTATAATTAAAGTTAACGTGTTTTTTTTTCTGGAAATACCTAAAAGAAATTCAAGTTATGAAATGGCCACCGATGTTTCTTGCCGGAGCTCTTGAAGTTCATATATTGACTTTTATGATGTAAACTATGCCATCCTCGTCCTGATCCAACCCTTATTAATTATCATTATTAGATTTTTGAGTGCTCCTTTATGAAATCAAATTTTATTTCAAGTTTTTTGCACAGCTATTCAGTGGAAATCGTATAATCAAACTTACACGGTCGCTAAAACAAGCTTGGGAGGGGTATTTGTATCTACAAACTACAGTACAGAAGTGCTGAAGTCTGTTCACCAAGTCTTTATAGTTAGGTATAATACCTACCTGAGTCACATGACCTTGGTAGGACATCAGTTGGGCCACTTTTTTTTTGTTGTTGCAATGTTCACTGTCCGCCTCCCCCGCCACGCGTGGGGAGTTGGCAGCTCTCCATAGCAGAGAGCTCTGCTGGAACCCACCTGGCATGCACTACTAGTTTGACTAGTACCCCTTACCTGGGATGCCAGATGATGGCATCTTTACAGATGCCAATTGAGTCGGGGGCGCCCCTCCGGAGATTGACTACCTTGGTCCCTGTGGTAAGTGGCCTCCTGGGCCTTAACCTATAACCATCGACTTCTATGGCTCTGATGGCGAGTTGTGCTGGTTTAAGATTTATTGGTATTGTAGGATATTTGTATGGTGTGTTGGGTTTGTGTGTTCGTACTGTCGTTTGTTGCGGAGGAGTTAATTATGCCGGCGCACGTGCCGCGTGTGCCTCTCCTTCCTGCTTATGTGATGTGCTTTAAAATGTTCCATGGCACAACTCTGTTGAGAAGCGGTGGGACCGGCTTTTAACTTGTGTTTGTAGTATGTATATATGTTGTAATAGTTTGGTGTGTTTTTACTCATTTTTATTACAGAAGAGTTGGTTTTCACAATCTACGGCAGGGGCGTCTCCTTCCTGCTTCGTGTGGTGTTATTTAGTTTAGAAAATAAATGTGCGCCTGCGCTCAGTGGCACGACTCTGTTGAGCTGGGATGGGACTTGTTGATTCGGGGTCAGCTGATTGTCATGTCAATTATCTCTTGATAGGTGGGTTGCTATCTACTCCAGAGTTTGTGGTGCCTGCTGAGAAACTTAGTGAGAGCAGAATGATATGTCCCATGGGATGGCCATAATGACATCATGATTTGGTCATCATGACTACATCATGGCAGGATGGGGGATCATAATGTCCTGACACTATAATATGAGTATAGGGAGGTAAAATCTTTAGTGAATGACTGCTTGGTCCTATTTCTGCGTGTAAGGCTTTTGTATAGGATGCCAAAAATCAGCTGCCTTTTATGCTAGTATGGGAGTAAGCAAGGCACTCCCCACAGAAGTGATCTAAGGTCTCCTTAACTCCGGGACAGTGTTAAAATAAAGGGGGAGGAGTTTGGGTCCCTCTTGCTCTTGCTGTTAATTAGGCAGTTCTGGTTTGTAGACATGTATGTTCCTTCTCACATAGGTTTGGAGATTTTAGGCTCAGGCTGCCCCTATGGTGCCGCCACAAAAAAGGAGTAAAATGTCAATAATATACTCATATACGGAAACAGAGTGAGGTTGTAAGCATATAACCTGAGGCCAGATTTAGATCTGGGTTAAATTCATGATGATGATGATATAGATATAGACTATAGAGTATAGAGACATTGAATTGAAAAACAATTTTATGCCACAAATTGGGAGTGTGGTAATCGCCTCAGAAAGTGGAACCAAGTGTATTTTAAAATGTGTCAAGATTGTAAGCATATGCGCTAAAAGTGTCAAGATTGCATATGCATATTAACTGAGGCCAGAGTTAACCAGGACAGTCATTAAGTTGTTATAGGTATGTCTTGACGATGAATTGACATTGTTGATAGGTTGTTAGGGTCAGGTTTTCACACGTTTATGCTTGTTTTTTGGCATTAATGACGGCTCCAGGGCGGTCTTAGGTACTCAAATAATTGTAAGATATGTTTTAGAAAGTGTATTTAATGATGCAATATCCGTACGATGCCTGGTATTTGCTTCAGAAAGCAGAACAGTTGGGCCACTTTATCATGGTATCTTTCACAATTCCATAATAAAATAGACATCACTGATAATTTCAATGATTGAATTATAATGACTCAGGTAGGTATTATACCCTCCCAAGCTGGTGTTAGCGACCGTGTAAGTGCGGTTATCCGGTCTCCACTGAATAGCTGTGCAAAAAGTTTTAAATATCAATGATTATAATTATCAATGATATCAATTATCATTCAAAATTATCAAAGAATATTTCAATGAAATATTCTTTTAATATTTTGAATGATCATTGATAGTGCAAACAAAAAACGAATAGAATTTTGGGCAAATGATAGATAAAATGAAACAAGTTCTTCAATTTTATAGTTCTAAGTTAATACCAGATATTAAGCATTACATTAATATAATGATACATATTTCTAGATTTAATGATCCCTTTAATTTTATAGTTCTAAGTTAATAGTTCTAAGTTAATACCAGATATTATAATTAAGCATTACAATAATATAATGATACATATTTCTAGATTTAATGATCCCTTCAATTTTATAGTTCTAAGTTAATACCAGTTAATACCAGATATTAAGCATTACAATAATATAATGATACATATTTCTAGATTTATTGATCCCTTTGAAAAAATTATATCTTTGCAACTATTGTTATCACATTCGAGATTCAAGTAACACATGCATCAAATAAACCCGTTTGTTTGAAGTTATGCACTGTTATATTTTATTTTTTAACTTTTTCTCTTTCCTACGCATCATGCCCTGCTAAACATCCCACTAGAAGTCCTTCCCTGCTTTTTGGGGCAATATCTGCTGGCTATAATTAGCTACCTGCCATGATTAGTCTAAAATCCTTGATCGTTTGTCCACGCTTTCCATCCTTCACGAACTGGACAACCCAATCATCCGCGAGATTGTTCTTAATCATGGAATCTCGTCGTGTGGTGAGTTTCTTCTTCCTCCAGGTTGGTCGTGGTCCTATCCTCACGCAGCGTTTGGTGTCCTTTGCCAAGCAGAGCTTCACCGTCCGGATGTCCAAGCCAGCTTTCTTGAGGTGTTTTTGTCGGGTCATGGTTTGCCCGTCGTATTCCAACTCCAGTGTCACCCTGCACTTCACCTTGGATGCAGGACAGTCGGTTTCTGCAGATCCTCTCTTCACCGTCACCTCCTTCCCTCCGCAAGCGCCTGGAGACTTCTTTATGATCACCGTATCGGCCGAGCTACTCGCAAGTGCGTTCCTCAATTCGTATCTACTTTTTGTCGTGTAACAGTACATTTGCCCTCCCCAAGTACGAGGATCTACGCCTTGAGTTGGGGACTGACAACCTGAGCACTTCGCATTATTTGCGCACTGTTCCACAGTAATACGCTGTACCCCGCTTATATATTTTAGAGTAGGGAGATTATTATCTGCAATTACATCAAAGCAGGAGGTAAGTCCCTTGTAATATCCCATAACATCACCAAATGAAGTCAGGGAAATTATCAACAGGTTCAAGAAAAGCGTCTTCATCTTCGTCAACAACCCAAATTCCGAGTGTACTGCAAGAAAAAACAAACTCTTGAAGTGTGGAAAATTTAAGGTGAGTCTGGCTTTTTGTTAACTTTCCATTATACATATTTTGTCTTTGTGTTTCAACTCCCGAGCACCCGGCACGTGATTGGGGTTGGCGTGGCCCTTGATCACGTGACATGTCTAAACGGTTTTTGATTGGTTTTAACGATTAATATGCTTTTATATTAGCCGAGAATATAGCTTATGCAATTGTGTTGTTTCAAACTCTGAATTTTTCAAGTAAATGAATTATTATTTTCAATAAATCTTTACAATTAACACCATGTTTTATTTCAGCCTTTTTTCTCAGTATAAACCTTTCCTTTGTTTTAATTTTACCCCCGCCGTCAAATGGAGCCATTCCTTTTGAATTATTCAGTCTTTTTGTTTAAATTACTTACTGTATAATGGTGCGCAAAACATATGTTACCAAGGAGCAATGGTAACTGAAGTGATTATAATTTTCCCCTGAAACATTATAAGAAGCACGGTGAAAAACCTCTTGTGGCCTGCAGGATGCAGCTTTAGTCTTTACACACGCTCATTCAAGAAGGAAATGAACGAAGAAATTATGCACCTTCCAGGCATGTTTTTGCAGTGTATTCAAAAACCTTTCGTAATAACTGTGCACAACATGAATCATAGTTTCGGACCGAAAGTGCTGCGCGCAAATATTGACCTTTTCACTTATAGTCGTAAAACCATTTGTGAATGTCCAATCGATGCCAAAATTTGCATGGATACAGTTTATGGCATAAAACAGCGTCGGTGAAAATTTGAAGCATTTTAATCCAAAAATAACCGAGCTATAACAGAATTGAGTCAGTTTCGGACCGAAACTGTCAGTTTCGGTCCGAAACTGACTTCATTTTGCGATATCTCCTTCATTTTTGGATGAATATGCTTCAAATTTTCACAGACGCTGTCTTATGTTACAAACTGTATCCATGCAAATTTTGGAAACAATTAAACATTCACAAATGGTTTTATGAGCGAAATTGTCAAAATTCGCGCGCAGCACTTTCGGTCCGAAACTGATTCATGCTTTGCACAGTAAATTATTACGCACTGTAGTGCCAAAATCCGCATTTTTTACGCACTGCAGTTCATAATTATTTATTGTGGTGCAGTGGAACAGTGCGCAATAATTTTTTCGCACGGTAGAACCAGTTTTAGCTCCATATGATAATTTAAAACATTTCCTTGTGTTTAAAAAATATCCCATTTTTACGAGTAAGGTCGGTGCATAATTCAGTTTAATAACTCGTAAAAAGTGCAAACCTCTGTGATTAAAAACGTCGGCTTTCGGCCTCGGTTTCTAATGAAGCGTTTAGTAACGAGTAAAAATTGCTAACCGGGATATAACACACGAGGGCCGAAGGCCCGAGTGTGTTATATCGCATTAAGAACCGAGGCCGAAGGCCGAAGTTTTTATTGCAGAGGTTTGCACTTTTTACGAGTTATTAAACTGAATTATGCACCGTAATTACTCGTAAAAAAGGGAATAATTTCAAACACAAGGAACTGTTTTAATTTATGATATGAAAGTAAAACTGGGTCTACTGTGTGAAATAAATTATTGCGCACACCATAATAATTTATTATGACCTGCAGTGCGTGATAAATCCTGTTTTTGGCACTTCAGTGCGTTATAATTTATTGCGCACGGTACCCTGGTGCCTATAGGGTTTTTGAATGCATAGCAAAAACATGCGTGGAAGGTGCATAATGCGATACTACTCACTAGGGCCTTCGGCCACTCTTGCGTAATAGCACGTTTTGTACTTTTTACACTAAACCCTTCAATAGGCAACAGCTAACTGACATTGGCAACTACCAGACGAAAGTAATAAAACAGAATCATTAACACAACGGATAACTTATTGAATTTATGATTCAAGATTCGCCGATTGCTTTGTTAAATAAAGCCTTGAATTCTTATGATGCCACAGTGAACTATAGAAAGGTAATATAGGGAAGGGAATTATACAGGAATAGGAAGCAAATGCAACAGGGCACCCAGTCACTTTGAATGTTGTGCTTTGAATCATTTTCCCCTTTTTTCTTTGCCCTGAACTATAACAGCTTTGTGTTGGGAAGTTGAAATTTGGAAGTGTTCGCTCGCGCGAAATTTACGTAACTGACGACGTTAAAACCCAATTTTAAGCGAATTTGTGTACGACCGAAAACATACCAACGTTTGGCTGTTTTTGCATGTTGTTTTACGTCGAAGTGTTTCAAACAATCGCAAATATTGCAATCGTGATGCCATGGGCTGGAAACAGGAGAAACTTTCACAAATTAATTATCTATGATTTATCACGGGACGGGGGGTTCAACGAAGTGGGGGTTTTACGCTGTGTCTAATATCTATCATGAGGGGATGTAATTTTTTACGAACTTCCTACTCTTGAAATTTAGGGTTTTCCCAACAATGATTTCATAGCCCTTATAGTTATAATTATTGTGTGCCATGGGATAAAATCATGATACTGGATGATAAATTTGACCTGCTGTCTGTATTTAATTTCCCATATAAGCTTGTTACCTTGTTATCGCTTCAGGTTTGACGTATCGGTACACAGTCTTCCAGAATATCGCTGTCACGGGAATGATGAAGGTTATGTAGGCAGAAAACACCATGAAAACATCTCTCACTACCTGTAAGTTTTACTACCACAATGTTATTTTTTAATCAAAAACTATAAACTGTCCAAACAAATGTATTTTTAAATCAAAAAACTATAAACAGTCCAATCATTAATCGATCAGTTAGGAAGTGTTGCAGAAAAATATCAAGCCGTCTTAAATTGCTTTTCACAATGACACAACACTTCACCTCGTAATATTTCAGCTCTAGGCAAAGGTAAGGGTCTGAGTTAGAGTTGGATAAGGTTAGGGTTATGGTTCGGGTCCGGACTGAATGATAAAGTTCCGTGAGGTAAAATGTCGTATGTTGAATCGTCGGGCACCCATTTAAACAGTTTAGAATAATCAATTATTACCTGTCTCGTGAAGAAGACGAATTTCCCCACGTTTCTAAACGGAGTACAAGCAAGGAACAGTTGTAACCAAATAGCTATCAGCAGCACAGCGTATATCAGATCGGTCTGAACTGCAAAAGTGTTCATGGTTAAATTTAATCATGACCGCGTCATAACCTAATTAATTGATATACAGTATACACCCTGTCATTTCCATCATATCGAGCATGTTTTTGCATTGCTTCAAAATCCCTATAGGCACCAGTGTACCGTTAGTGTTAAATTATTACGCACTGTAGTGCCAAAATCCTGATTAATTGCGCAAGTTCATGATATTTTGTTATGTTGCAGTGGAACAGTGCGTAATAAATTATTTCGCACGATAGAATCAGTTTCACCTTCAAATAACCATTCAAAACATTTCCTTGTGTTTGAAAATATCCCCATTTTAACAAGATAGGTTGGTGCATAATTCGGTTTAATAACTCTTAAAAAGTGCAAACCTCTGCAATAAAAACCTCGGCCTCCGGCCTCGGTTTCTAATACGATATTACACACTCGGGACTTCGGCCACTCGTGCGTAATATCCCGGTTTGCACTTTTTACTCGTTACTCAACCCTTCCATATGATCCCTTGCTTACCCCTCGGTTGAACCTTCTGATAACCCTTGACTCTTGAAATGAGCTGTTAGATGAATTTGAGGTATAGCCTGAGTATTTCCCACTGGTTTACCAACTTACCTTTGTCTGGGTCACTGTTGTCGGTACTGTTGGCGGCAGCATTGGTGGCGCCGGCTGCGGCGGCGGCTGCGGCTGCCGCTTTATCTACATCTCTACTTTGGATAGCATTAGACTTCTCCGCCGCCATGTCATACAACGATTTTGTGTTGAATCGAGTGACTGAAACAGGCACCTAATCAGTGAACCGCAAGTGCTTTGTACCAAGAACATCTTGTTAAGTCAATGCCAGTGCTATTATATATTTTGCAGAACTAAGAACGTTCATTTACTAGACTGCCGTACAGCCGTTACAGCCGTCCAGTCGTTTTTTGTCTTAAATATAGAACGACGCGGGTAAAATACCAGCAGCTGTTAACTCGTCCAAAAGTTATTGCTTCGGTACCATGTTATGGGAATTTCACTTCAAATCAATTTAGTAATTGCTCAAATCATACCAAGCACTTTCATTAGTCTAACATTTAAATTCGGTTTAATTTTGGTGAGCCAAAAGTTGTGATAGCTTGATAGGAAACAGCAAAATCATAGGTTTGATTCAGGGGCGTAGCCAGAGGCAAAGCGACACAGGGAGCCAACTTTCCCTTTTTGGACAGAGATTGGGAAATTTTGTAATGATCTGGATCAGAGATTAGAGCCAAGCAAAATAAGACATTTAACAGGTTCAGAATGTAACTCGCCGACCCAACTTTCTAAAAACCTGGCTACGTCCCTGTATTGATTCTATAATTTGTACTGCTATAAAATTCGAGTAAACATACTTAGGTATGTAAACCACAAAACATTGATGGTGCACTTCATGACCAAGCTGAGCAAGCGGGGCAGGAATTTCTGCTTTTTCTTGGTTGCCTTGTACTCTCTTTTCACGTGTTGAAAGTGGTCCTGGACGAGGCGGTGTTTGCTGGCTTTCTCATACTCGTAACTGCGATCTGTCACCTTGCCCTCATACGTGTGGAAAATCTTCTCCATTCTGCGATCATATGAAGGTTTAGCACTCAGTTTAATTCTCTGAATTCTAAAACAAGAAAAACAATATATATTGATAACTATTGGTATCAAAACCGGTGAATAATCCATTATTTCAGTGCAATTTTATGGCTTATTCGTAGTTCGATACTGTTGTTATTGGGGTTATTATAGACAAGCCGTGAAAATTTATTTTCAAGGGAGAACGGACATTTTACCTCATAACATTTTACCTCACAACACTAATTAGCCTCATGTTATTTCAACAATATAGGCAAAGGTCAGGGCCTGCGTTAGAATTATTGAGCGACTCGTAAAAGCGTGAGGTAGGCCTAATGCTGGCGTAGAACTGGCGTGATAAGGTCGTGATAATGGCTTCATACCGGTGTGAATGCGTGATACTGGCCTAGACGGATCGCTCAATTAACCGTTCCCTTTTCAAGGCGTACCAATAATATTTTCTAATCAATAACTCACATGGTAATAATGACGTTCACTACAACATGGGATATGCTAGCAATGATGCAGAGCAAGGTTAGGACTTGAAAGAGATCTTGGGATATGCTTTGCAGCTTGGCGATGTACATCATGGTCCAGATTATGCTGTATAAGCTCATACCTGAAAAACATTTCCTTGTGTTTTGTTTAAAAATATTCCAATTTTACGTTTAAGGTCGGTGCATAATTCAGTTTAATAACTCGTAAAAAGTACAAACCTCTGCAATAAAACCTCGGCCAGCGGCCTTCGGCATCGTTCTTCAATGCGATATAACACACTCGGGCCTTCGGCCACTCGTGCTTAATTACATGGTTTGCACTTTTTACTCGTTATACTAAACCCTTCAATAATTATAAGCAACTATCTACTGACCTGGTCAGGGCGGAAACCCACTACAGGAATGAAACAGCTAAATAGAGATTCGTGACATATTGTAGAAAGATTTATTCAAAATTTCTAGGCTGCTAAACTTCACTGATAGTAAGATTGTTCCTGGAATGCTGGACATACCGATTAATTTTGCTCATGAATAGCTTCCTAGCGTAGAGTTTCCACTTCTTGTCCGTTAGCTCCTGTACCGCGATGTGACTCGTGGACTCGGGGGCCGAGCTGACAAAGACCTGTAGAGGGAACCATCTCATTTTCCTCCTTCATGGGGTCTCAGGCCCGTAGACAGGGGGAGGGCCACAGGATCTGCGGTCTCCCCTCGGAAAAATGGAAAACTCCTAAAATATTGCCCTAATTTTTAAAATGAATATCGTAAAATTCGTGTCAGGATGACACTTTGATATTTTGTGTGTGAAAACGAATGCTTGAATGATAAACTTGATAAATTTCGACCCCAAAAACGGTCTAGAACACTCTATTCTTCAATAATAATAGGTCGCCCCTTCGGGGCTCGACATTATCGGAGGCCGTATTACTTCACTAATCGTTTAAAGCTAATCTCTTGAGAATCTGCTTGTATTCCGGTAATCGTAATAAAATGACATGCATTCCTGACATTCCTGATAGAAGGTGTATTTGCCGTGCTCCACAGCAACTTGGTCCTTCTCAATGAGTGGTTCCAAGTGGATTGTCGTCGTGTTGCTGTACGCATCCTCAGTCGTGAGTCTGAAGAGGAACAGTCTGTCAGTCATGGAATACCTTAGCGGAATTATTTATTACGGAAATTACGCCGAGCACCTCACCGTGAATATTAATGTCCGTGAAAATTTTGTCCGTGAAAGTAAGTCCAGTATTTCTAGTAACTGCGATAGAGAAATTTGTCAGTAAATAACGAAAGACATTGAAAAATCTTCAATTCAAATCGTGGGAGAAGATGGGGAAAATCGAGCTGAAAATGTCGAGTAATGTGGCTGTTAAACCTGTCGAGTATGCTGTCCCCAAGGCTATGATAGCACTGACTGACCACTGTCAGTGCAGGAATATGGCTGTTGTTCATCACATCGCCATCCGCCCCGGCTTCTATTAGTGCCTGATTACAGAGAACACATTAGCTGTGGATACCTACCTTCATGATTATTACTTCATCAATAATCTACCTACCTTACGAGACATATTTAAAAGGTACGAAATTTGGGGATTTTACGAAAAAATCCCCATATTTTCGTTCCCCCAAAATTTCGATTCCCAAAATTATTTCCCCCAAATTAGTTAATTGCGGGTTTGTGATTTGACTAACAGTGCATAAAATATGGAATTCCCAGACAAATTTCAATAAGTATATCAGTGCAGAAGAGTTAAAAATATCTTAAATGCAGTAATTCCTAATAAAATCTCCTACACTCGACTCGATAAAAGGGATCTTGTACTGGAAATTGTACTACTTCGATCACCTCAGTAATATTGGGCATTGGCCTTTCTGAAGTTCTGATTTATTCCCAAAAGTTACCTTATTTTTTTCGAATTTGAAAAAAGGCGAAAATCACCTGATTTTATTTGGGGTACGAAATTTGGGGATTTTTGAAAAAAATCCCCATATTTTCGAACCCCCAAAATTTCGATGTCCCATGTTATTTTGTCTTGTAAGGTATATTCTACTCCCCCAATGCCGGGACATTGAATATGTTATAGCACGTGGGGATTCGCCAGATACAGAATTCCTCGTAAGATATTTTAGGTAGAATACCAGCGCAAGGCAGCAGTCCTCTGACCGCCCCTTGGCAGCAGTCCATGTTCATAAACAGAGGACCATGGTGCCAGCCAAGGGCTAAAACGCTAAGCGGGACACATGCTACAGAGCACCTTTCTTGCCCAGCTTTAAGGACCCAAGAAAAATATTTCCTTGCGTTTCAAACATCGCAATTCGAAGAATAACATCTGGCTTTGTGATGCATCAGTAGACACCTAGAACAGTAGACACCTAGAACAGTTTGATTTTAAAACCTCTGGGTGTATCTCTAGAAGACACTTAGGACAGATAATAATTCATACCTCAGCTACTGTTGGGTGTCCGTACATAACAGCCAGAACAAGGGCTGTACTACCATTACCGTCCTGTTTGTTCATGGCGTCCTCTGAAAGTCAGTAGTCAGGGTCTGCTTCCATATCAATGAGGTGTCTTCATATGGAAATCAAGAGATGAAATTCAAGGATCTGGTGTCCTGAACATAAGGTCATATTCGAAGTGACTAAATGAACAGATGAAATGACTAAATGAACAGATGATATGACCTCTAACCAAATCAGCCTCTCACCATCCTGCTCTCTGATGTAATCAATGACATCCTGCCTCCCACAGATGGCTGCGTAGTGTACTGGCAGTCTGTTCGCCAGTTCGTCTGTCACAGAGAGACATTTGGGTGGCAATTCTGCGAGGGTACCTACGTTTCCAGCAACGGCCGCGTAGTGGGAGGCAGTCAAACCGTCCACGTCTTGGGATAAGGCGTCTGCTCCCGAGCTTATCAAACTGCAGGGGACAGGATTTGATTTGTCAGGAGCCACATGAAAAATGCAGCTGCAGAATTGCAAAGAAGGAAATTAGGGACCCCTATTATGAAAATATTATTGGAAGAAACCCGTTTATTTATCACAACTTAAATTTGGTGATGTGAAAGAATCTGTTCAAACCCACGTTTGTACGACCATGTGATTGCAGTACTGAGCAGCGAGGTGAAGTGCCGTTACTCCCCGGGAGTCAGCCCCACTCAGATCACCTTTGTCTAGGTGTGGTGTCAGATCCTCCTCCGTCAAATCTATCTGCCTGAAATGCAAGGATTATGGTTGAGGATCATAACGATCATAACGATTTTCCCCGGTTTGGTATGAATGATTTGTATCGGACCGTCAAATCTATCTGCCTTGGGTAAGGGGCAATCAAATGTGAGGATTATGTATGATTGAGGCTCATAACTTTTCACTCCGGTTTGGTATGAATGATTTGTATCGGACCGATACTATTGGTTAGATTTTATCTTTGCTATTCAAATTTTCCTATCGGCAATTTATAATTATTAGATTTGCTCCACAGATTAGCCCATACTGGCAATCTTCGGCTTGCCACAGGATTGGCAGTGTAAATGCAACTTCTCTCTGTTAAGCTGATGATCTTTTTTATTTTTATTTAAAATCACAAATAGAATACACAACAAATTTTACATTGTCACTTGCCCAATATAAAATCATCCATGAAACATTAGGATGCCCCAACCAAAAGATTTGAAAAATCATAGTTGAATAAAAAAATAAACAAAGTAAAGCCTAACTCAACTCACTGGTAGTCCCCCAGCAGCTGCCCGGATAAGATGACCCTATCGTTTATCAACTGTAGCAAGTCCTGCCCGGGCGACTCCCTACTAATCAGTTCCTGCTTTTCTTTATCTCGCTTCATGTGCACTGCCTTCTTGATGACGTCGCCAACGCCCTCTGAAATGCGGTGACGTCATAGATATATAGAAAAAGTCTTGTCAAAACCCTTAGAGGTGAATGCATTTTATCAGCTGTAGTATCAATTTCTAGAAGTTTTATCAATTTCTAGAAGTAGCTAATAGACTACTTGGCAGCTATGGTGGTTAGAGGTCTTCAATCTCAAACACTCAATCACTAGTTCACTGCCAAGTTTTTAAAAATCGCTTGATGAGTTTAATCCGAATCCGAAATAAAACTGTCACTTGCCCGCCATTTCCAGAAGTCTCCTTGTTTCGGTTGTCGAAAACGCTATTTGCATCGCGAGACAAAATATTAGAAAAACAGGTAACATAAATAAGAAAGACGCTCGCCTAAACTAAAACTATCACAGTTACTGCCATAGTTGCAGTAGGTAATTGCAACTTTGATCGAGTAACCAAATATGATGAAAGTTAACAATTAATGCTTCACAAACAAAAAGGTATTTAAAGATGTGCATAATTATTTATCGCGAAGGTTTTACTTTTATTCCAACAGCTGTAACAGCCAATGACAGGAATAGAAGGATTCACCGAATGGTGCAAGTCTTTAAAGGTCTCATTGTCTTGGTCAACAGTTTCGTGGTGATTTGTCTTTGAGGAGGGATGACTTTGACCTTCCGCGCACCATTGAATGGGTAATGTTACGGAGGAGAGCAAGCTTTGTTTATATATTGTAAAGATTTTACCAGCTGTAACAGCCACAAACAGGAATAGATGGATTCAGTCGTTATCAAGCCAGAGTAATCCATGCCTTTATATTCGCCCGAGACTTCGCTGCAATGGGCAGCTCCTCAATTAAAACCCCCGCGGCCCGCACAGTTTACTGTACACTCGGCTGAGTGAAGTGAAAATACTCATCTTAGCAGCCACACGGTTCACTCAGTGAACCGTGTGGCTGCTAAGATGAGTACCTTTAGCACCCTTGGCAGTTTTCACGATATAGCAAGGCTGGGAATTGAACAAGCAACCTCTCGATTCCTTAAATTATCATTAAAATGACCAAGGTGACAATAATCTTCGTGGCTGTACAGTAAATACAAATTTCAGAAAATGCAAAATGGCCCATAAACGAATTTTAGGACATTTTATCTGAGTAAGTCGATTTATGTCGAATGATATCTAATGGATCGTGTTTTATGGAGAATTTTCGAACTCGGCTAACGCCTTGTGTGACAACTATTACCTACAGTTAACAATAACTTCAAGACGGGAAAGTAGACAAATTAAAATAGAATAAAGTCTTTTACTTGTGTACTCTTTAGCTAGTGAAGGCACTTAAGTTTTCAGTCACGTTCGTGAACAATAGCACCCTTCCTCCACTTCAAAATGTTAACTGTGTAAAGTTATGTGTGAGTTGGTTATGATCTGGAATCCACTTCTTTGTCTTCAAATTCATAACAAACATACGTGGATTCCAGGTCATTACCGATTGAGAGCGCGATAGAATATTTTGGATAATGTCATGAGGTAGTATAAACTAATTAACTTTATAATTATAGTGAGTACATAATAGAATAGTTTAAACTTTAGCCAGCCCAGCTCACAGCTTCAAGTCTAAAATATTAACGAGCGATAACTATGCATATAATATTCAAGTACTTTTCAATCCGAAAATCCGTGGTGGTATTATTAACTGTTTTCAGAGTAGGTTTTTCGAAAATGTTATAAAAGGGAGGGTAGTTATATAAAGTGGTTGAGGATTTGATCAGAGATGTGATCCTATATCACTGTCACTGGCTTATTCACACAAAAACACAGTCACTATTATGAATGCATAATGAGCTTGGCAGCAATGATCAATTGTTGCACCATCTGCTAGGGCTTGTGACCTGAGTTTCGCTTTGTTAGTTTTTCCCTGAAGAGGCTGGTAATCCTTGATAGTTGATATATGGTGACCTGATGCAGGTTATAGTCCTTGGTTCAACTCTACAGTCTACACCACACAATGAAATTTCAATACAATTATAGCCTGATGTCGTTGCAACTAACATAACGTGGTTACTTGTTACTTTAATGTTAAAGTTTACCGCAAACTCCCCATTTGATAGGTAGAAACTAAAGTGAGGGTCTGGATCCCTCTCTTCTTAGCCCTCATCTGTTCCACCAGCGTGTCTTTTCCTGCCTCTCATCAGGGGACAGATCTGGTGCCATTGTGATTCAATAGGTGTGAATGAGGTGTGATTGTGAACCTTAGAACACAGCTCAGCTCAGATGGTGTGATTACTGAATGAAATACCACTTACCAGAAGAGTTAGATTCCCTCAGGATGGTATCTGTCGGGTGGTTCCTGGTTCCTTGAAAAACATCATGTTGCAGCGGCAATGGAGATAATGTACTAATGTAGTTTACGAGAGATGATATAGTCCCGAGACACGAAACTATTGTAAACTAAACCTCGAAATGAGCCAAAAAACCGATTGTTTTGTCCGAATAGAACCGAGGTTTGGATACCTATTGGAATTAGCAAATAATACAAACTTGTATAGTCACTTGATGCTATCTTGGAGAGGCCTAATTTAAGTTGTTTTAGAAAACCTCATAGAATCACTTCTTCAGTAATTATTGATCATCATTGATCTTCATGCTCCATAGTAATTCCAATTGTGGGGTGAACTTGATGATTTCATGAAACGGTCCAGGTCAAGTGCTACACCTTTTTGACCATAGGAACTTTGGGTCACTAAGAATTGAAATTTGAAATAATGTCGCAACTTAATAGTTGGATATTTATTTACAAGCCGCATAGTCGAATCTGTAATTTTCAATATTTTCTTCTCGGCTTGGCGAAGTGAAAAGATTTATTTATAAGAAATTAGATTAACTTCACCGAGTCAAGTTTAAAATACTTACACATAAAAGAAAAGTCCCGGCGTGTATGTAATCCGTGGTCAGATGTGGCTGAAAAATCTTTGAATTGTCTTATTGTTATTTATTTCAGTACTCACTGTAAGTTGATGAACTGATTTTCGAGGCGCTGGCAGGTAGATTCGTTAATAAATCCATCGAACATCTGCTACACGTAAAATTTAATCTTTGGAGCTGAAGACAATAATATTTTCACTGAAAATTTTGGGGGAAAATAATCAAATAAAATAGAATAACTTTTAAACCTCCTACTATATCCAGAAGTTTCATAATATATTATCATAGATGCAAGGGATGGGGAGCAAAAAATACACTTGTTATTAATAAAAATTTTGGATAGTATTTTGACCAGGAAACAGCTGTGACCGGCTGATCTAGTGACAAAGTGTGCCGCATATTGTCTGGAGGGAATATATTATCTTCATTCTTATTTGCGTTTTAAATCCAGATTAACTTAGTAAATAAAATAGAACTTCTTTTTAATTAAGCCAAGTCGTTGGCTTTTAAACGCTCTCATTCGCCCCTAGACAACACAGGGGATATTGGTATTTTCTATGCTACGAAGTTTGCAGATTTTCAAAAATACGAACATTCATTCGCAATACCAAAGTGCATCCTGTTGAAGAAAATTCCTGTACCAAAATTTGCAGGCTATACAGTATACATGTAGGCAATGTATGCAATTAGCTTCGATTACGGCATCCCGTCTTTTAGTTTTCCTAAACGCTTTCTAAACGCAAAATCCTAAAATCTACGGTTTCAAAATGAAAATATGCTGTTCGTTCCCTTTGTCCCAAAACTTTGGGAATTTCGGATATTCAAAATCAAGGCACGAGTCACGATACACCCTGCATAGCAAAACAAAAGAAACGGGTTCCAAAATATGAAAATGTGAATCATTACACTTTCTATGATGTTAAAAGCGATTGTATAATCCCTCGGCATTTATTTTTGAGGTGTTGACAATGTCATAATATTGTACAATGTACATTGTACACGTCGTACTCAGTCCATGTGCAACGTGCAAAGTTGGAGCCTATTTATATTAGGTAAAATACGGCTTTTAACATTTGCATTGATTCTTTCCGTCACTTTCTGACATTTCATTACTCATCTGCAGGTTTGCTGGGTTATACTGACCACTGAGTACTGACCGAAGAGATTATTGTGGGCAACGAAGATTTGAAACTTTCAAGATCTATAAGCGTGAAACGTAAGTTTTCGAGGAGTCGATGAGTTGGGTTCATTAGTGCGTTCGCATCTACACTTAACGTTGCGAGAGTGTTAATTTCAGCACAATCAGTTTATTCCCGTTGACAGCTTATAGATAGTAGGTAGCATTTCTACTCACTTCACATAGTTCATATTTCTGCAAACTTCATATGAAAATATCATAAAATTGGGTTGCTGCAACAGCTGTATATAACCTACTAAAAGTAAACTGGATGGACCCAAGTGTCAAACATTGAGGTCCAAAAAAGCCCGGAATTATTCCAAGAACATTCCACGAACAACATTTTTTCTTCGAAATTTTTAAGAAACGAAAAAAAGTAAAAAAGTACGGCGAAATCTTTTTGTACCATTTCAGGACATCAGCAATAGTACAAAACCAAATCGCACAACGCTGTTTTACGGAAACTGCTTTTTGTGAACTTCATGAGGATTAAATATGACTTCGTGAAGATTGAATAACAATCGTGACAACGATGTTTTGAAATTTTAAGACGAATAATATATTTACGAATTACAGGTATAAAGTTAGAAACTTCATAGCGAAATATCAAACGATTTCGTTAGTAATCTTACTAATGTAACTGCAGTTTGATATTTCGCTAGGAAAAGTCTAGCATCATAATTTGTCGTATTATTCGTGACCTTGAAATTATAGATATATTCAGATATTATTGGTAACGTTCGATGAAATTATGTGCCGAAACAGTTACTGGGAGCCGACTTTTTGCCTCACGACTTTTCACCTCACGAATTTTCACCTCACGAATTTTCACCTCACGAATTTTAACTTCATGAATTTTCACGTCACGACATTTTACCACACGGCACTTTATTTTCCAGTTCTGACCATAACCCAAACCTTACCCACCGCCTTGACCTTTGACCCGATCCTAACCCGGACCCTAAACAAACAAAGCTTTTGCCTAGAGGCGAAATATAACGCCCTTTTTTCGCAAAAATTCAAGTTTCGAATTATTTCAAAATTCCTTCGCCATCGGGTTGCTTATGATGAATAAAAATTTTGAGAATTCTGTCCGCAATATTGGGTCACCCTGAGGGACGTGGGAGGCCACGCCTTTTTTTGCACACTTGCACGCTAAAATTAACATCAAATAGACCTGTGGCCGTTAGCTAATGGGCCCTCCATTATGTACTAACCGTCCGCAGGACGGGTACACACCTAGTTCTAATAATACTAGTATAAATGAGATGCATTCGGGAAAAGAGAGTTTAATTTACCTGGGCCTCATGCATGCCCACTTCCGCTATGAATATTAAATGCATCAATGATAAACCGAGCATGTTTGTATTCTACCTAATAACGAACTCGCAGGGCCAGATAATATAATTGTCATTACACCAGAGATGTCCTAACTCTTTCATGCGCGGCTTATTACGCCGCGTGTTGTGCTCTTTGCGGCGCACATTTTATGTGCTTGATGTGTTTTTGAATGGACTTTTTGCGCTAACGCGCGCCACGAAAAACACATTTGCGCGCAGTAAAAAAGTTTTTTTAAACACAGCGCGCGTCGTAATAAACTGCGCACGAAAGAGTCGTGACACCACCGTGAGATCTTTTTTCAAATGACTGGCCAGCGGCCGTCAAATTAGTAAACTTTTGACATTGAAATTGACCTCGATAGGAAAAGAGTTCTAATTAGTTAGGATAAGAAAAGAATTCTAATTAGTTACGATAGGAAAAGAGTTCTAATTAGTTAGGATAAGAAAAGAATTCTAATTAGTTATTAGCATATCACACTTCAATTTGAGTCCCATACGAAGTTTTAAGATCTGATTACAATGGGATTAATGGGGTCATCAAACGTTGTCAAAGACTCGTTACTGAAACCAGACTATCACTGCTATTATGTGAGCCAGACTCATTTTCTTAATGAATTCATCAGCTTTCATTAATGAACAGTAAATTGCTATTTTTATCCTAATTTGGTGTCCAATTTAATTTCACAGCATGCTTATAAGCTTGAGATATGTGTCGATGGACCATTTCTACTATTCCTGGACTTTTTTCGTTGCGACGTTGCTATTATGCGATGCCAATGCTTCACTATGGTTTATTGAAATTTTATTTGTTTCTTTGATATGAGAAAATTGCAGTTTGCACTGATAAGTGAAGTTTTACTTCATAGCATTGATTCACTTCATAGCAAAGTTTTACTTCATGACATAGAGGAGTTTATCAGAGTAAGGCAATGTTACAGAGTGTGTTCAGTTGGTAGCTTTTAAAAAATGCGATTAAATTAAGATCTGTTGAACAGTAACTAACAAATCTAAACACTTGATCACATCAAAACAGTAAACTAATAAAGGAAATAACGTTTATAACGGTTGTTAATCTCTAGTCGAAATGTCAAATTAAGTTAATATATTCACGTGCCGATCGTATAAGATGAAGAGTAGGTACCAAGCATAGAAGAATATATTATACGAAGTCAATTCAGCCAAATGACCTACTTTTAAACTATTTGTGTTAAATCAAAGTTGTGTAATATAGGCATGTTATAGTAAGGAAGGCTTCGGACTTTTTCGAGCTATTTCTTATAATTATATTTTAGATTTTCGGGCAGTTGATCTATAACGACGCTTGATCTGCCCTGCAAGTGCATAGATAAGTTCCTGGTATTATCATCTGCTTATTCAAACTACACTTTATAGGCTAGGTTTATTGAGTGAGTAGAATGAGAAGCTGAGCTACTCCTTTATTGACAAGAAAATAATGTCCCTATGGGATCGTAGGCTTTTATCCCTGCTTATGTGAAGAGGTCGATGACTAACTCCCTTATTCCCGGTACACATAATAGCAGCTTCTTTAATAGCTGCTCCCGCATTAACACTCTCATGGAGGCTTTTAGTATATGGGGCTTTGTAGGGGTATTTTATACATAATAAAACTGCAGAATTACCATGCATATCATACCAGAACTCATGCATTTTCTCCTTGTTTCATGCATTAACTCTTTATTTCAGGCATTAATATCTCACCACAATAATAAACACTAGTGTGTAATGAGTTGATGCACTGCAATGCATGCCAGTAGTAGAATGCCAGTAGTACAGATCTCAAGGGTATATTGTCAATATGCAGCCTGCAGTGACCAATGACCATTTAATCGCAGCATCTTCACAGGCCACAGTCAACATTGCTAACTGCTCCATTAAGTATAGCAATATCTGCTACTATTTACACACTGCACACATGCACAAACATAGAAACATGAAATGATCAGCGAGGCACTCATACCGTCATATTAATGCTTTACAATAGAATGAGGAATCCGGAAACACGTTTGTTGTCGTCCTGAAAATTGACGCAATATGTTTCATGGATCTCTGATGAATGTTACAACTTTTAGGGTTTTCGATTCTATCATGTGCTGAAAATGGCAAAAATGACATTATGGTTTCTCCAAGAATTTTCAAATCAGCTCATCCTCGCCAATAAGAAAATCCACAGCAAATCACGTTTTAATCACATTTAAAGCTTATTCAATTTTCCTTGCTTTTTATATACTAATTTGGTCGTTTATCATCAAAGTGACAAGGCATGCTACAACGAACTTAAAAAGTTATTACTTCATTAGTGTGAAGCGCGTTGCTCAAATAATTGCATTATCTCCTAATAAGAGGGTTGGAGGACGGAAACTAGACCGTCCTTCGTCATCATTTGCCTACATCGAGCTATGATAATGACGTCATCTGCACTCCCTCATTTATATTTTATCCTGTACGCGTGCAACGTCCTTGCTTTGTATATAAATCTAGTTATGATATGCCGCTCGTGCTAAGTTGTTATCAGTTTTTGATGTGTACATATGAAATACATTGATAACGTATACCACAAGATACACCAGAAACGTACTGTTGGTGGTGGTATTATTTCATATCTTGACACCCTTCAGTAGGTTTGCTATACAGTGAGAATCTGTGGGATGGCCAGGGGAATCAGCTTTGCCTTGGTACTCTTCATTTCTTGTTTCCTGCGAGGATCTACCTCAGATACCAGTGGCAATTCGTCTGATATCAACCACGATGGTTTGCAAGGTATACTGATCACGACTTTCCTCATATTTTCTATGATTGGTTTTACTGTCAAGGCCATAAAATCCTGAAATTTTCAGTACTTTTAATATCGATTTCATCCAGTTTGTTTCACTTCCAATTTGTCCCAACTGCACAGTATACAGCTTGGTTTTCCGTTCTTTTCATGACATGTTTTCTGTTTCAGACTGCAAGATCACAGTGATCACTGCGAAGGTGTCATCTAAAGGAATTCCCAGTACAGTTCATGTCAGAGTGGAGAGAAGGGTGCTGGATCCGTACGATGAAGCTACTGTCTTTACCATCGTCTCAGCCGGGTGAGTAGGTTTCATCTATATTATACTTAGTGGGCCCATATTGGGATCCTGAGGGCGTTGGCCCGAGGGATGTATCAGGTTGACAGGTTTTACCCAAGCCTGTAAGGCGTTGGTCTTAACCCGATCAGGCAAGTGTTTATGTATTATATACCCGCATAGAAACGTCAGAGGGTTCCATAAAGGTGTATGGGTAAATGACAAACAAGAAATGCTGCATATCGCATATCACACGTGTAGTGAGTTCTGTGGACGCCTTCTCTTATTTCCGCACAAACGCCATTTGAACGTACGCTATACTATTTTAACAGTATATACACACGTACGTACTTACGTACATGGCGCTGTGCGACTCGGAAATGAATGATCCTCATTCTCGAACTCGCGAAACCTGTAACACAAGGAATTTTTTTGAGCTTTACACTTACTAATCATATGCCTTGGCCAAGCTGCTGAGTTGATTCTGTATCTGAATCCGAGGTCATTCCCTATAACTGAAGACTCTAAGACGACAATACTTAGTCAAATTCGACAAATCTTAAAATCAAAGTGGGAAAATGGGTCTATAGCGGGAAAATAAGTCTACAGCGAGAAAATGAGTGTATTATAGAGGAGGCAAGAGGCACATTAAAGCATTAACTCAATAAGGCCGTACAAATTCCATGTACTCTAATAGTACTGTGTGAGCATCAATTGTCAAACGCAAGGAAACATTTCCATTAGACAGAGGGTATAAAACCAACTTTCGTCATAGTACCAATGGGTGTCTATATGCCTAACCATGGTGAACTCAGTGTAGATCCTTACTGTACAGCATGTTAAACAAGAAATTGAAACTGAGGGGCTCCGTATGGACATTGCTATTGCAACGAATGTGATTATACAGAAAAGATTTAGAATGTGTCTTAACGACTGTCATGGGTGGAAAAGGAGCCGGGACAGGGTATTTCCCGGCTCCATTTTGAAAAATTGCACAAAAGCACAACAGCACAACCTCAATTTTTATACCTGCAGGGAAATTTAGCCAATCTTCAGTTATCCAATGTTTAAACCAATTAAACCAATGCAAAGAGACTTCAAGACAAATAACATGACAAAGTTAGAAGTTAGAAATTAGAAAGAAGGGGAACGCACATTTCATCTCACGACACTTCATCTCGCATTATGTCAGCTCTACGCAAAGGTTAGGGTCACAGTTAGGGTCACGGTTAGGGTTTGGGTTAGGGTCAGGGGTAGGGTTTGGGTTAGGGTTATGGTTAGGGTCAGGACAGGGAGATGAAGTGTCCTGAGTTGAAATGTCGTGAGATGAGATGTCGCCCACCCAGAAAGAAGCTGGAATTACCAAACAGCAATTACGTAGTGAGTTCAAACAAGAACTGAACACGCCTCCTCAGCTTCTACACACGTAAATAACCACGTAGAAACATGAATCATGACCCATTCACTGACTTGCAAGTAATCAATAATTGCACATGCACTGTATCATAATTACTATACTATCATAATTACTATAGTTTACAGTATCACTCAAATCATTCAACAAGGCTAAGTCTACATGAAAGATGAATTAGAATTGGTACTCTTCTCAAACACTAGGTACACACTAGGAACAGTACGTGTAGAGTTTGAGTAGGCATTGAGTATATGATTTATTGATTATATGTCAACTTAGCCTTATTGAATGATTTGAGTGATGTTGTTAACTAGTAATAATGAGCGTGTACACTGTACAGTGATATCCAATTACTAATTGTTTTTATGTTTGTGATTTACTAATTCCTAAAATACAGCAAAATGGAAAAAAGTTTTGTTTTCAAAGCTTGAAGACAAAAAAACGAAAAATATTCAAATAAACCCTATTTAATATTCCAACTTGGAACAAATTTCCTGGCTCTAAAATCCAATAGCCAACGGTGCACTGATGGATATGACAGAGGAAAATCTACAACCATCAAGGATTTGATGGTATCATTTAATTAAACATGGTTCTCCTAAGACTTAAAACACCAAATTGACAACCCTCACAAAAAATGAAAATTGTTTAGTGCAAAACACACAAAAACTACGTGAAATCTGGAATCCCAGAAGCTCAATACAATTAGGCTTCATAATACCTATTAATCTCCTATGCTAGCACTTGTAATTTAAATCAATGTAAAGTGATTATATCAGAACTTTCACTTGTATGCTATCAATAAAACAAAATAAATTGACTGCATGATTTGGGATGGTGTTGAGGTTCACTGTTTATTATGTAAGAGTTGAGATGGTTATGCTGCCATTATACTATTATTATTTTTATCATTATTAAGCAGTATACTCACTCATGACACGATGATAAGAGGATTATGTCAGGTCTACCAAGGGATCAATTTGGTCAGTATTTGCACTGCAAGTCAGCTTTTGCTAACTTACATAGAATTCATGACATGTGTACCTAATTCAATTCAAGCAACTTTTATTTTAGTATTTTACCTTTAAGCACTGCAGAAATGCTGCTCTGCGATCTGCTCATATTTCTGAGCATCGCGTCTCCGTCCATTTTCCTATCCAGGATGGCTCTGTCCATGTCTACGTCCATAGCCCCGTTCAGTTCTCCGTCCATGTTCCTTTATGTGCGAACTGGTGCAAACTGCAAAGCACGACCCGAAAAACAAATTACATGCAAATTGTTAATTCCTAATAAGAAAGAAATGTTCTGCGAAAGGAGGAAATGATCGCAAGTGCTCAACAAGCCCATTGTTAACACAGAATCATTAACTAAGTGCTGTATAGGGGAATCGGGCTTCGCCACAATTGTCATTAGTAGGATAGGGGATAAAGGGATCCTAAGCATGATTGTGAATTACAAAGGGGGTGTCTGATGGTAGGATAAGTACTAGGAGTAGTAGAAGTAGTAGCACTGATTTGGGACGCGTATTTGTTTACCCGTAAAATCAAGCGATCGTTATGCCATTAACCAATGAGCGCACGAGGATACGTTCAACTCGCACGCTGATTGGCCATTCTCAAGCGGACCTGTGGGTAAGCTAATATTACGTTGTCGATGATGATAAGGGTGTATGGAACCGGTCTATTGTCAGCGCGTCCTAATAGTAATCCATTGCTTGGGTATCATGTTGTGGAACCTGTCTGACGACCTACCTTCTAAAGGTAACTAAGATGCGCTGGGGTAACAACCGAGTGGTATTGGGCGTAGACAGGGTTGTGCTATCACTGTTGTTATTATTTCGATACTTGATATTGTAGGTATAGGAATCACGAGTTCTAATAAGCGTCATATTATTAGATATCGTTGTGACGTCACTATTCCACTGTGACGTCACATTCTAGCGGTACAGTGATGTTATCTCATTCTAACGTTGCTGTATTTAGTGACGCTCTAACGATGAGAATCTTTCTAATTTTCCCCAATTTTATTACGCACTTCGAGGAGCTTGAAATTAAATCAATATATCCGTGAAAAATAATTACACCATAACACTCATTAATGTCACTTTGACCTGTTACTGAAGTTTTTTAAACAATTTTTTAAACAATTGTAATTTTGTTCATATTGTACAGCAATGTAATCAAGATATTATTTCTCATAACAAGCACACTGACATGTTGAAATTAGGATTTGATGGGGATTGGGTTAAAAATTTCACTAACAAAATTTGGGATTAAAATAGGCTAATATTTCACAACACTTTTCGTAGGCTCCTGAGGGTGGAGAATGCATTCAACGGAAGGGCTGCTAACATCGAAACATGGAAATACTGCTTGAAAAGAGAGGCTGTGATTCGTATGGATAGGTCGAATTTGCAAAAAAATTGCAAAAAAAATTGCAAAATTGTAATAATAATTTGTAAAGTCTGCAGATGATATGATTCTTCTTAAGCAAATAATAGTATTTTAGAATCAAGTGAATCCACTTACTTCCGCCTCTTCGTCAGAAGTGACTGAGCTAGCAAAGTCCGAAGTAACTTCAGCGCTCTTCCCTTCTCCGGCATGTTTAGCATCCTTTTTCAGGTTCTCTTCCTCATACGTTATCATTGGAACTGCAGGGGAGGATTGGGGTGAAATGCTGGCAAAATGATAAGTGGTGAATTTTGATACTGGTAAAGATAGTGTAGGAATTAAGCCCAACCATTGGTGAAGTTATAAACACTAATTCGTCAATTCATCATTCCAAACTTGGCTACGCGTTGATCTAATGGCAATTAACCAAAATCGTAGTTGGCCTCCTAGAAACACTAACCAATATCCCTGTTGATCACGACGTATATGATGACAGAGAGGAGGGAGGAGATGACGAAGAATCTGTACGGTATGGACTGAACGAGGTAAGAGAACCCTGACACTTCCAACCCGGTCAGCTTGAAGGCAGACTCTATGTAACCGATCTGAGGAATATGTTGGGCTTAGGAGAAGTCTAAAAGTTAAAATTTGTAAGATAAAAGAATTAAGAAAACGTTAATTTGCGTTCTATAAAAAACTTGGAATCATTGAATTCCTTCGAACGTAAAGGATCAGAAAGAATTAATTGTACAACTTAAAAAGCGATTTAATAAACCTGGATTCCAGCCCAGCTGGAGAGAGGACAGAGGCTGGTTACAATGACTGCCATCATGTGTACGATGAAAGAGAACTTCTGCTTGCTCAAACCCAGGAGTGAGACCAGGGACCCCAGACTCCGACCACAGATCATTATACCTGGGGAAGGGGTGCGGGGTTAGTAACTTAGAATGGGAGGAAATAAATAAGTAACTGGGGATGGGGCAGTAAACAATGAAGACAAAACTGAGTGATGGCCGCTGAAATCAAAAACTAAAAATCGAAATTTATATTTTGTGAACATTCAAATCAACGAAAAATGAACTTCACAAAGAATAATCCAACAAAAACATAAACAATAAACAGACAACAAATAACAAGCCACATTTAATCAAGGCTGTAATCACGATCATTTTCTACTTCCATCATCAACAGATAACACGCCCATTTGGCCACGGTACCTGCGAAATCATCGAAAAAGTAGAACAGTGGCATGACCATAGTGACTATCGCCACGTGATGTGGTGTGCGCGTGAACTTGGCAATGTGCCGAGTAAGGTCGTGCGCGGCTCCGGCCTTGTCAATTATTTCTATCATTCCACCCACCATTGCTACGAACATCACGACTCCGGCCTTAGTGGGAGAAGAGCCGGATATATATAAATGTGGCAAGCTCAATGTTCCTTATACTCTTATACTGACAATCAACAATCAGTAATTATCAATCACAACCCATAATTAATTGAACATAATTATTCATGCATGCAATTATATAAATTGATGATGGGCCACAAGGAAATTAAAATGGACACAGGTCTCCTCAATTTTCACCCATGATTCTAAGGATGATGCAGAAAGACCCTTTCACACTGTTATACAAGATTACAAGAATGAAGCCAACTCTTTAGGACAGTTCCAATGATAGAATGACAATGTTCTGTTTTTAAAGGAATGGAGAGATCCGATGACTATTTTCCTGGAAATGAACGGTTCTGCAGGAATGACTATGCTGACCCATTGATCATCAACGAGGTTGAAGACAGCATGAACATTGAATGGGCACAAGTCAACTGTAATCACTGCAGCTGAAGGCACTTAATCGAAGCATCAAATCATCAGTTGGTGATGCACAGTTGGTGATGTACATGAAGCAGGGATGATCTTCACTTCCCATGATGAGTAACCGTGGATCACTTACTTGCGTAATCATCGAAGAAGAAGGCAAAAGACACCCCGATAGTAAGGAGGGAAGCATGGAAGGTTGTGGAGGCAAGAGCTGAGAGCTTGTTGGTGAAGCCGGCAGCTCCCCCAGAAGTCTGCATCAGCTCGATCAGACCACCCATAATGCAGCTGAAGATGATAACACCGGCCTGCATTGTCACAAGTTAATATTGATCGGTTGGTTTGAATCCACAAGAAACCCTTAAAGGAATCCCACACTGTGGGTTCCACAGGTAATATGTAATGGGACTGATGTATAGATGGAACCTTAGGCATTGGCGAGACGAAGTTTCTCCTCGATTAAATGAACGCCATTCATACTTCCAACTTCAATATGAGTGGTTCATATCGTCTTGATTTATTTGAAACATTGCCAAAGAAGACAGAAAGCTTATAAGTTCTCTCGGTCAATTCAAGTCTAATTCATTCATAACCGTCGTATCTGTCAGCCGTTAATTATCATTATCAGTGCTTTTTATAATATTTCGCGTGGTTCATCGTAATTCAATAACACCATGCAATTATGGTGGCATTTATAGCATTTTTTAGAAACCAAATCCATCAGATTATCGGAAAAACCACAAATGATATCGCATTGTTTTGGTAAACCTCAGTAATTTGATTTTGAAATTCTGCTGAAGTAATTAAAGCAATTATTTTTAAGTTAGCAATGAGAGCATTGACCGGCTTCAACAATTCTTCACTAGCTAAAATAAGAAAATTACCTTCCTTTATCAATTCTAGTCGTATAAATTCACGAGAATTCTGGAAAAAAGGTTATTTTGGTACGTTTTCATCATACCTTAGAAGGGTCTAGGAAGGGTAGTATGAAGTAGGAGTTGAGTGTTGTTATGAAGGCGTCAACTGGGTTGTATGCGGAGGACAGGAGGGCTGCAGCAAACACCCCGCACGTTAGTGACAACAACACCTGAAATAGTGACAACACGTTAGTGACAACAACACCTGAAATAGTGACAACACGTTAGTGACAACAACACCTGAAATAGTGACAACAACACCTGAAATAGTGACAACACGTTAGTGACAACAACACATGAAATAGTGACAACACGTTAGTGACAACAACACCTGAAATAGTGACAACAACACCTGAAATAGTGACAACACGTTAGTGACAACAATACCCGAAATAGTGACAACACGTTAGTGACAACAACACCTGGAATAGGGCGAGCTGAGTGACAACAACACCTGAAATAGGGTGAGTTTAGTGACAAGCCCCACAACCCAATGTCACAAATATTGATAAAAGTTTCCAGGCTGAGGCAATCGGTAAAAGATCAAAATAACATCAATTTCCAACCTGCTGAGAAACAATAGCCAGCAAGACAGTTAGGAGGGGAGGAAGGAGGGTTAGCGGTGCGGGGATCGAAAACAGGGCGAACTCTTTACTCTCCGAGCAACCTGTTAGTGGATTGTTTAGTTGTTAGTGGATTGTAAAGTTGTTAGTGGATTGTTAAGTTGTTAATGTATTGTTAGGTTGTTAGTGGATTGTTAGAGCAACCTGCTAATTGAAATGAGTTCAGCTGATTAACGATAATAGAATCAGGGTTAATATCGAACTCTCTGACACTTTCATCGGTGTCCATAACACATAGGCACTTCCCTGATCGTGTCCATATTGGTTTATGATGTCTGCCTCAGATGTACCTGATATGGAGATGTTGTAGAAGGATCTGCCGAGGAGGTGTGTGGTTATCTGGGTGTCAAACTCTGTTACCAGGCCACTTTCTGGGTGGATGTGCTGTGTCTCACTCGAGTTATCCCTGTGTGGAGGAGACATGTTGTTAGATACTTCAGTACTTTGACCTGTTACTTCTGATCACTGTGTGTGACATCTGATCACTGTGTGTGACAGGGTTTCAATGATCTTTTTCTGTGATTTTCTAATTATTGTACGTTTTAGGTCTCATGAAGATAGGACTTTGTTTTTTATTCATGCCATTCTCGAGTGGAGGTGGCGGTTTAACCATCCTGTACCGATTGTAATATTGTTACGATTGTCTTATAACTACTTTTGAAATGTTGATAGTGGCAATTTGAATATTATGAAAAGTATTCCAAAAGAAAAATGTGGCATCTGTGAAAAATTTATTTACCTGCATAATAAAATTTTAATTTGTGCCGTTGATAATAAAGCATACCACGCCAAATGTCTTAAAATTAGCCGTGATACCGCGTGTGAGCTTCAGACTATGCCTGATTGGTTCTGTCCGATGTGTTTAGAAAATATATTTCCATTTTTTAACTTAAAATCTAGTGATTTTTTGCCAGAGAAATGTAAGTCATGTACTAAATTTATCAGCGCCAGTCAACATGAGCTTGACTACTGCACACTATGCACAGAGAAGTGCCACACGCAATGCTTAAATCTAAGTCTATGTAAACCGTGCCGTGATGATTCTGAGAAATATTCTTCTGCTCCAATTTGTGACAAGCATTTTGATCCGTACGAAGTTGAGGAACAAAAAGATCATGATCTATTTTTGATGATGATATTGATGATTTAACTAACTCTACTCAACTAGCAAAAGATATATATTAAGTAACTGCAGCTACCATAATGCAAATGCACTCCCCCTTAATAAATTAGAAAATACTACATTCTATTTCAATAACATTGACGGATTCAAATCTAACTTTCATGAATTCTTAGCTAATAAGGTTCTACATAATTTCGATTTTTGATTTCTACTGCTTCAATGAAACAAATATTCACGAAAAACTGCATTGAAAACTTCGAATTAGATGGTTACTCGTTAGAAATGCTCCACGCTATAGATGGTAAATCAAAGGGTTCTGGTCTAGCCATCTACTTTCGTGATAATATAAAGTTTAAAAGAATTAACTATTTGTCATTACGTAATAAGCATTTTTGAATCACTTGGAGGTAAATTCCAATGTGATATAGGTGATGTGTATGTTATTACAATATATCGCTTCAATGAAAATGTGATGAAGAGTTTCATGAAAAATTAACAATAAACTTCTTAAAAATGTTCTTGATAAACCATGTATCATTTTAGGTGATTTTAACTTAGACACACTCAGATACAGTAATTCGAAACAGGTACAATGCCTGGTTGATAATTTTATAACATATGGTTTTTCTCCTCTAATAAGTAAAGCAACAAATTTCTTCAAATCTTCGTCAACAGGCATAGATCATATTTGGTGCAATTTACTGACGCATAATACTCATTCTGGTGTAATTGCGGAGTCTAGCTCCACGCATAAGCCCATTTTCGCTAACATACCGACTAAGATTGATGACATAGAAAATAATGATGATACATCAGCTAATTTTTTCACTCAAAATATCTCTGCTAAAAATATTGAAAAATTCGAAAAAGAACTGCAAAAACTAACTGACGAATTTGCTGAAACACCCGATGACGAGTGTACTGACAGAAACCAGGCCAAGAATGAATTTAGTAATTTCTATACTCGATTAAAGGAAATATATGATTCATGTTTCGTTGAGGAAGTGGACGGCAACCGCACTAGAAATTTTGTGAATAGACCCTGGATGACTCTTGCTATTGCTAATTCATGTAAAACTAAAAATAATTTGCATAATAAATGGATCGATTCCAGGGAAAGTTCAATGAAGCACAAGGTGAACATGATTTCAAAGTTTACAGGGGCCAAACTTCGTGACGTCATAAGACTTCAAAAGGAAAAGTATTTTAATGACCGGTTCAAAAATGCAAGGGAATATTAAAAAATGCTGGAAGGTGTTAAACGAAATGAGAAATAAACGTAAGCGGCTTAATTTTCCAAAGTACATTTGTCATAACGGTATCTTAGTCACTGAGAGAAGAATAATTATGGACAAAATTAATAATTATTTCGTTAATATTGCTAATAACCTCAACAGAAATGTATCCAACAGCGCTTTCAAAGACTTTAAGAAATTTCTTAAATGCAGGAATGAACACTCGATCATATTTGATAACATAGAATCATCTGAAATAACACTGATTATCAAAAATCTGAACCCTAACAAATCTTCTGATATTAGCCCCCGCATACTTACCATCTTCTCACACAAACTGTCCCCAATCTTAGCCAACCTATTCAATAACTGCCTAAATTTTGGAATTTTTCCCGATGAGTTGAAACTAGCCAGAGTTATTCCCTTATATAAGTCTGGAGATAAGAATGATATATCAAATTACCGTCCAATTTCTCTACTCCAAGTAGTATCGAAAATTTTCGAGAAAACTATTCATTTTAGGCTTATCAATTTCTTTGATGATCATAACATCATTTATAATAAACAATTTGGCTTCAGAAATAAACATTCTACGATTCATGCTTTGAACACAGCGGTTACGCAGATTATTAATGCATTAAATAGCAAAAGTGTGGTTTTAGGAGTATTTCTTGACTTTAGTAAAGCATTTGACACTGTTATTCATGATATTTTGTTAGCAAAATTAGAACATTACGGGATACGAGGAAACTTTCTTGATCTAATGAAGGATTACCTCACTAATAGAAAACAATACGTATCTGTTGATGGAATTAAATCTGATACCCTTGACATATAGTATAGTCACTTAGCAAAAACAACCTGCACGTTGTGAAGCACATTTTTCCCGAAGCACACGGCCTCTATAGGGTCTAAAGAGCCGAAAAACACTTGGAGACAATTTTTTCATCCTGGGCATAACCCTACAGAAGCCCTCAAAGTCAGCGCATGGCTTCATTCATAAGCGCAACTAAAAATTTTCATATCTCAGCTTCTGAGTGACCAATTTCGATAAGTAAATACACCAAAAGAACCGCAATAAGCACATTTATGGGTACGGGTCTTGGTTTCGAAGCTCTAAAACCTTTATTTCTCGAGTTATGGGCAAAAAAACCATTTGAGCGGCGCTTACTTTGACCGATTTTTTAACTTTTCTTCTGATCGACCAAATTTGACAAATGAGCACACCAAACGAACCACAATCAGCACATTTATGGGAACGGGTGATGGTTTCGAAGCTCTCAAGTGTTTATTTCCCGAGTTACGGGCGAAAAACCGTTTGTGCTGCTCTTAATTTGACCGATATTTGCAACTTTTCTCCTGATCCACCAGATTTGACAAATGAGCACACCAAAAGAACCACAATCTGCACGTTTATGGGTATGGATCATGGTTTCGGAGCTCTAAAGTCTTTACTTCTCAAGTTAGAGGCAAAAACCGTTTGAAATGCGCGCTTAATTTGGCCAATTATCAACTCTTATTCTGATCGAATAAATTTGACAATTGAAAACACCAAAGGAACTGCAATCAGCACATCATTTATGGATACATGCTTCATGATTTTGCCCTATGAAGCTCAAGAATCATACATTTGAGATGGGGTTTATTTTTCCTAACACTCGATTTGTTCTTGGTTCCAAAGACGTCATTTAAACAAAGCTCTATAAGCAAAACAATTTTCTGCTTCACATACCTTTGAACTCACAGTTTCTCAGGCACTTATAAAGATCACCATTTCTCAAGCTGAATTTTTTTTCAGCTTGAGTACGGGTGATGGTTTCGAAGCTCTCAAGTGTTTATTTCCCGAGTTAGGGGCGAAAAACCGTTTGTGCTGCTCTTAATTTGACCGATATTTGCAACTTTTCTTCTGATCGACCAGATTTGACAAATGAACTCACACCAAAGAACCTGCAATCAGCACTTGTTATGAGTATGGATCATGAACCCCGGAGCTCTAAAGTCTTTACTTCTCAAGTTAGAGGCAAAAAATTGGCCAATTTTGCAATTTCTGAATGTGATTGGCCAAATTTAACAACTTGGAGCACACCAGAAGAACTGCAACAATAACAGGCAATGAAATCTTATGACCCTGAACTCGAAAAATTGCCGGAACTTGGATAATATACCCTATGAACTCGAAACATACCCTATGAATTCGTAATATACCCCTATGATCGTATAACATACCCCTATGAGGTCTTAACATACCCCTATGAACTCACAACACACCCCTCTAGGCGAGCAGTTAACATACCCCTATGAACTCTTAACAAGTTTAACTGTAATTTGAAATTGTAACTCAAACCCTTTGAACTCGTAACATACCCATATGAACTTATAACATACCCTATGGTCTTCGCATTTACATATCCCTATGAATTTTAACAGACCCTCATGAACTATAACATACCCATACGAACTCTTAACTGTTTTTTATGAAAGAACTTTAAATATACCCCTATGAACTCATTCAATCTACCCCTTGGCTGTATAACATACCCCTTTGAACTTGTAACATACCCCTATGAAATTGTGATATGACCCCTTTTGAACTGAAACATAACCTTTAGCCCCATAAACAATTAATATACCCTATGAACTCTTAACAGAATTTTCCTTAAGCATGAATAATATACCCTAATTATGAACCTGTAACAATATTATACCCCTATGAACTCTTAACAGACCCTTACGAACTTGCTGGAACTTGGAATATACCACTATGAACTCGTAACATACCCTATGAACTCGTATTATACCGGGGGGGGTTTCACTGTCCCAATTGTCCCAAACTCAAGAAAAAGTGGATTGGGACAGGGATAATTTTCGGGGACAATGGGACAATTGGGACAAATGACATTTGGGGACAAATGGAACTTGTGAAAAATGGAATAAATGGGACTAAAACAGTGAATGCAGACTGGGACAATTGGGACATTTGGGACCAATGGGACAATTGGGACAATAAATGGGACAGAGAAAATGGACCAAATGGGACTCAGTATGTGAATGCAGACTGGGACAAATGGGACATTTGGGGACAAATGGGACATTTGGGACAATTGGGGTTCAAAAGTGATAGAGACAACTGGGGCTAAAATGATTTTTTCACCTAAGCAGCACGCACAAAATTCACTCAATAGTATACAGGAAACTGTAACATTCATTTCAATGATAGAAAAACTTGGATCAATGTAAAATGATAAATGACTGATTTTTCAACTTTTGTTTGTCCCAATTGTCCCAAATCTTGTTGTCCCAATTGTCCCAAAACCAGTCCCAAACTCAAAAAGCAGTTGGGACAGGGACAATTAAAACCTGGGACAGTGACACTCCCCCCTGTACCCTGATGAACTCGTAACATATCCATAACAGACGGGCCTATGAACACTTAACAGACCCTTATGATCTCTCAACAGACCCCTATGAGCTACGATGAGAATTAGAGAGAACCCATCAAATTACACAGAAAGTCTTAGAGTTTCTCTGTAATTTTATGGTTTTTCCTCAAAGTTGTTGATCAACTGCCATCAATAGGCAAAAGGCCTTATCCACAAGGTTTTCGCCTTATGGAAAAGCAAATATCCTATACGTAAGTGCTTCTTTTTGGGTGCTTTTAGTAGGGTCACAAGTATATTCCTGATAAGATTGGTTCAATATATTGGTTCCAAAATAGACCATAAAAGCATTTCAACATTCAATCTGAATCTTTGCTGTATAATCACATTCGTTGCAGAAGCAATGAGCTTAAGTGATCCTGCTATGTGATGATTTGGCCAGCAAAATGTATGAAGCATTACCTTTATTATGTTCCTTAGGTACAAACCCCGATTATGTACAGGAATTCTCACACATTAATAAGAGATTCCCTAGTTATGCATACCGCCTCTGTCCAGTCTTTTACCAAGTTTTGTTGCTCTAAGCAGGTGCCCTCAACAAACTGAAGGTCAATGATCAGCATACGAAAAACTGTGTTTTACAACATTTAGAGTCAATTGTCATTATAGATCAGCTGTTTTTATGACTGAGGATTCAGCCCAACAATCACTGAATCACAGACAGATCTACAAACAAGACCATCATTTTGGTCAACCTGAGTCAGTATAGCAATATGACTTGAGTGAGATTTGAACCTTTTGATAAGATCATCAAATTTCTGCAGATGAGATAGAATTGACCTATCTGTATCCAGTTCTAACTGACCTATAGGCCTGGCATGCATAGAGCAGACAAAAGATTTGTTTTCCAGACAGTTTCAATATCTCACCCCATGCAGTTCTGATTTTTGTCAGTGGCCAGGTAGCGCAGTGGTTAACCCATCATACCTTCAATCTAGAGGTTGGTGGTTCCGATTCCCGATCCTTTGTTTACTCTGACTCTCTTTGAGACTCACTGACTCAGGCAGCCATACTTGTTGCCTTGACTCTCTGCCTTGATTCTGTGGGAGGGTTTGGCGAGCTGCCCATTGCAGCGAAGTCTCAGGCGAAGAGTGACCTTTGTTTTGTTGCTTCCTTAACCTTTCACAGGCTTGATTAATGCACTTGGAATCCTTGATTCCTGTCATTGTTCAGGGGTATGTGCCGCGGAACATGTTCAAGCTGTTGGAATAGAAGTAAAACCTTCAAAAAAAATTCAGCTTGAGAAATGGTGATCTTTGGTGATGCCTGAGAAACTGTCTCTTTCGTCTTGACATAAGCAGAAAATTGTTTTGCTTGAGCTTTGTTTGAATGACATCTTTGGAACCAAGAACAAATCGAGTGTTAGGAAAAATAAACCCCATCTCAAATGTATGATTCTTGAGCTTCGAAATCATGACATGTATCCATAAATGTGCTGATTGCAGTTCCTTTGGTGTTTTCAATTGTCAGATTTATTCGATCAGAATAAGAGTTGATAATTGGCCAAATTGCTTGCACCTTAAAACGGTTTTACCTCTAATTTGAGAAGTAAAGACTTTAGAGCTCCGAAACCATGATCCATACCCATAAATGTGCTGATTGCGGTTCTTTTGATGTGTGATCATTTGTCAAATCTGGTCAATCAGAAGAAAAGTTGCAAATATCAGTCAAATTAAGCGTAGCACAAACGGTTTTTTGCCCATAACTCCGGAAATAAACATTTTGAGAGCTTCAAACCATCACCTGTACCCATAAATGTGCTGATCGTGGTTCGTTTGGTGTGCTCATTTTGTCAAATTTGGTCGATCAGAAGAAAAGTTAAAATCGGTCAAAGTAAGCGCCGCTCAAATGGTTTTTTGCTCATAACTCGAGAAATAAAGGTTTTTAGAGCTTCGAAACCATGACCCGTACCCATAAATGTGCTTATTGCGGTTCTTTTGGTGTATTTATTTATCGAAATTGGTCACTCGGAAGCTGAGATATGAAAATTTTTAGTTGCGCTTATGAATGAAGCCATGCGCTGACTTTGAGGGCTTCTGTAGGGTTATGCCCAGGATGAAAAAATTGTCTCCAAGTGTTTTTCGGCTCTTCAGACCCTATAGAGGCCGTGTGCTTCGGGAAAAATGTGCTTCACAACGTGCAGATTTTCATTTGATACTGGGGCTAAGTGACTATACTAATATTGCAGGTGACATGGATAAAGAGCTTGGGTGCACCGAAAATCAAATACACAAAAATCCCAGTTATCAAACCATATATATCACTTGGGAAAAAGGGCTCGGGTGCAAAAAAATCAAGTGCACACTATGATTAAACCACCGATATCAAGCCACCTATTTTCAGGTGACATGGAAAAGGAGCTGGGCCGGACTCCCCTCCAACAAAACGACCGGAAGAAAGCGTGCATCCCCTCGCTCCAGATCAAGTTCACTGACTTCATAGCAGCTCCGCTCTACAACCTGCTGGCTGAGCTGCTGCCTCCCGTTCAGACGGTGGTAGATCAGTTGGAAGTGAACCGGATTGTGTGGGAGAGTATTTCTATCAAGCATAACCAGGAGGAGAACCACAACTGCGTCAAGTGAGTTCGGGATATGGGTTCATAAATTATCTGCCTGTTGATATTTATAAATAGAAATTTCACTATAGAAATTTGAAAGTATGAAAAAGCTCCTTCAGGTTCAATCTCCATGCTAGAAATGACTCTTCTCGGGTTGTTTCGTAGTAAAGTAGTTATGCCAAGGCAAGGCACGCTCTGTTTTAGATAAAGACCTTCCCTACCCTACCTACCCTCTGAACTATAAAACTATCCCTATAAAATTATCCCTGTAAAAATAACCCTATGAAACTATCCCTAAACTACCGTCTAAACAACCCTTAGAAACTACCCTCTAAACTACGAAACTACCCCTCCCCTCGCAAGTACGACACGTACAAGTCCTGCAAGAAGAGTCAGCGTGACATCGAAGAGAAGCTAGGTAACTACACTGCTAAGTTAACGAGTAAAACGATCAAGAAGAGCAGGGAGGAGAGTAGGGTTCTGGAGCAGCAGGCAGAGGAGTGGAACAACGAACTCAACATCGCTGGTAATGTAATGATGCTGTGATGAATATGGGCAAAGATCCGTATTCCACTTTGGCTCAACTAGAGCAGGCCAAAGTGGAGTACGGGTCTATGCCCTCGAATATTTAGCATGGTCATGGTATTTCTAGCCCACCAATTACAGATATCTGTTCTTGTTCTATAGCTGTGTTAAATTCCTGCTCTCTAGTAGCGATTGAGCCCGGATAACCCCTGCCTCTTATCTCACTCTGATCTCACCTACACATTGCAGGGGACAGTAACAGCTCGCGAGAACACTACGCCCTCATTGCCGCCTACAACGAGGCCCTCCTCGAGTCAGACATGGACTACGCAGAGGGAACGGACCTCCTCAGCTCACCCACCCGACCCTTCGGCCTCAAAGCTACGGGGAGTGTTCGGAAATCTAGCGATGATACGGCAAATCAACGACGGTTTAACCGTTCATCTTCGCCTGCACGGATAATATCGTCTCCGATTGTTAAGCGTCAGATATCCGTCACCAACACTCCGTCCCCTATCTCCCGGTCACACGGCAGTGGGGATCAACCCTCTGCGTCCTCCAGTTCTACTCCGTCCTCCCTGGGAACTGCAGCGTCAATTCGTCATGACAACACGGCGCATCTCCATGACAACACGCATGACAACACGGCGCATGACAACAACGAGGCTACGGACAGGTTATGCCACGTGCCTCCCAGTGCGACCAGCAGCATTTCAGAGGAGGGGACAACGCCTGACAACGGGAGAATAGCCAGGGAACAGAGTCTAGATCATCACATGCACCTTATTCACGCTACTGTTACTGAGGAGTGGATCTGAAGATCCAGGAGTTGTCAAGGTGGATCAAGCAGTCTGGTTTTATTATTCTCTCACCAAATGGTCTCTGTCCAGGGCTGTGGAGCAATGGCTAAAAGGATCTCTGTCCACATCGATCCACTTCCAGTGCAGGGCTGTGACTAGGATCAAGAATATAAGTCCGCGTTTATTTCTACGCAAGCTACACTACGTGACACTACATTTGATATTCATATTCTCGACTGGGGTTTGAAAACTGTGTGTAATTGTGTTGGTCAGTGAAATGCCAGTG
>WFMF01001118.1:0-10604 GCA_011033025.1 Beroe forskalii | reverse complement strand
TCCTTTAACTTCAAATTCAAGATCTCAGGATGGAGTAACGGAGGATATTTCAGATGGATTGTTATCATAAAACTGTGGCAGAGTTCGGTTGATAATCAATGCTTAGTGATCGGTGACAGTAGTAACTGTAATTTTGAAATTGAACGTTGAGAGCAATCTAAGGTTTACAATAGTGTACAATTTATTCGAGTTGAATATAGGTGAAGCAGATTACGAAGAATTGATCCTGGCCAAGATCAACGTGAACAAAACAAAGTTGTTCAATGTCGGTATGAGAATCAGTTGTCAGAATTAACACCATCCTGCGGAACAAAACGGAACAAAAGTCACATGGTTTTAGCACAACTGAGACTAATCGTCGAACTATTTTTTCACTCTGCTCCTTCATAAATTCGTTGCTCAATAACTACTAATTTGATTGCAATTTTTTGATGCAGTAAAAAGTATCCGATCAATTTGAATGGTAGTGTTCAAAATTTGCGAACGAGGTGCTGCGTAGCAGCGCCGAGTGAGCTGTGTGTGTGCAGGCCCAACGGGCCTGCTAGTCTCTAATATAATTTCGCAACCTCTGTAATATTATCATCATAATTATGTACGTCGTAACGTCTTTTGTCCTTTTGTAGACACATTTTGGAGCGTGCACGTGCAGTTTTGGTATAGGCGCGCGCGTTGCTATGGTTACATATTGCGCGCGCGCGTTCATTTCTGTTTAATGCTGTTCTGAATACGTCGATCACTAACTTTTGATGTGATTGGAGTTTTTTGATGCGGTGAAAAGTATTTAGCTGATTTGAAATTTGCGAACGAGGTGCTGCGTAGCAGCGCCGAGTGAGCTGTGTATTTGCAGGCCCAACGGGCCTGCTAGTCTTTAATTATAATTTGGTAAGTGTGTATGGATTTTGTGTCGGCGTGTGTGTGGATTATTGTGTCGGCATCATAGATTAGAATGGGAAAACCGTGTGTATGGACACTGTGTCGGCGTGTGTGTGGATTTTGTGTCGGCGTGTGTATGGGCCATTGTGTCGGCATCATAGATTAGAATGGGAAAACCGTGTGTATGGGCACTGTGTCGATGTGTGTATGGGTTTGTGTCGGCATGCACGTGCAGATAGTGGGAAATGCTTGCGTTACTATGGTAACATGTGAAGTGTATGAATTTCATTTCTTGCTTTGTTGGTTTTGTTAGGCTGCTCCACTGAATAACTTTGGTTCTGATTCCAATTTTTCGATGCGGTAAAAAGTTTTTCGTTAATTTCAATTGCATGGTTCGAAATATGTGAACCAGGACCAACGGGCCTGCTAGTCGTTCATAAGATACAGACGATTGAATTTTTGAGTAAAATGTAACAGCCCAGTACACCAAATACATCTGCATCTCTGACAGTTACCTGAGTTTTGGTATCAGTCCGACACACCCATTTGTTCGTTTCCTCGTTGATAAATGCGTGGCTACAAAGTCTTCGCAGATTCCTAGCTTCGGACATGATACCTCAACCTGGAGGAATTAGGAAAGTCAGAGTCCAAAGCGCCACTTAATAATGGAAACAAAGTGCTCAAAATGACGTGACCAATCTGACTCCCAATCTTTTCATTGAAAATCAAAATCTCTAAGCTTTATGACTACATCTAATCAACTCAAATTTCCAATTTGAATGATCAATAGTATACGAAATAACCAATTCACTAATTTTTCTAACAACACCGATCGAGCATGACGAATATCGGTATTTTCATACAATGACGTTTGGGCACCATTTGAAAATTAGTTATTTCACGACTTCATGACAAAGTAATAAAGCAGATAGAGAAGATAGAGCAGTGATCACAGATACAGTAACGATACTGATTCTTATTTTCAGAGGCAAGGGTCCTGCTTTCCCAAAAATCAATATGATCTCAATTCATTCAACATCTAATAACAATACTAATCTCGACAAGATATTAGTACGTGACGACAACCTCTGTAAAACAGCCGAATACTACTGAATACTACTGATATAGCGGAAATGCGAGGCATTCTGCAGAATAAGAAATGATTAATGGGCCACTATCTCGCTATCTTTTCCTTATCACACTACCACGTGATGCGTATAATGCATGTATACGCGATGCTAAAATGTCTTGAGAATGGTATTATAGTCGTCGTGGCAGTTAAAACAGTCACAATTTCTAAGAGCGATAGTAGGCAATCATGGCCCATCAGAAACCTGAAATAGGGATAATTTTTTCCTGTTCCCAATCGCGTTTTTGTTTTACAAAAAGGCAAATAAGAGGGTTAGCAGAGATCGTGGTTTGGAGGATTTTGGGAGAATTTGTGTATACTACCTTTATCCGTACTGTTAATTCTGAAAAGTGCCCGGGTGGGGGAGAAATCTCTCTAAATATGGGGGAGAAATCTCTAAAAATGGGGGAGAAATCTCTAAATATGGGGAGAAATTTCCACAAATGGCGTAGAATTCCGACAACTGCCCTTTATAATATCAGTCAAGTCGGGGTATTTTGAAGTTTTTGGTGTAGTGGCATCGAGTGAAACTGTAAACTTCTGTTAGCTGACAGGAATTTGGGTTCGATGCTCAGGTCATTCTAACCTTGAAATTGATTGTTTTTCAAAATCTCGTCAGATCAATTTCATCAAATCTTTTCACGCTCAAATAATGAATTCAAAATATTTACAGTATCAATTTTCACGGTTTTTATTGGAGTTTGAAACATTTGGTCTTTTTTCGGCTTGAGCATCAGCTAACTGACAATGAATTCATGATTTAATAATATAAGTGCGATGATGGATCATGATGATTGGTCCAAGGAATAGAGTAGATGTTTTCCCCGTAATTATTATATCCAAATCAGCAATTATTTTCATTTCAGTACCTTGACCTGCCCATCATTTCGTGATTATTGAGTTTTTGATTCATGCTGACATGCTAACGGAGGCGGAATGCAACAATAACCATAAAGTGTGACGGCTTGATATCAACAGCAAAGAAAATGTAACGCGTAACAAAAATGGACCTCGTGGTTATGAAACTGGAAACATTTCGCAACAAAACAAGAGTTGTTCGAATTGTGGTCATTGCGCGCGCGCGTAGAATTTGCCACGTGCATCCGTACCGATCCGCCCACGTGCATGCGCGCGTTAAATCAAGCACATAGGAGAGGGAAATTAAGCGCCTGCATACGGGAACACCGAACGACGAGAAATGCACCGGCAGGCGCAATTCTTGTTCCATATGTATTCCTAAGATAGAGTTGAATCATGAATTCAAGATATAATTTCTGACAGTTGTCACCTGGTTAGCTCGGACAGCAGGAGTAGAATGAACTGTAGATTCTAAGCCAGTGCTCTGTCTTGCAGTGTTTCTGTGTGCCAAATAACGGGTCTGTCAATCAAGCCTCTCAGACGTCGGGACACTCCTCCTACAGTGTAAATCCCCAATGGGAATAGGAGCGTCATCTGCTGACCATAATGAATAATTTTAAGTCTGCTGACCATAGTCAGCACTGAAATCTGAAGGGAGGGTAGGTAGTTCAGTAAATTTGTACCCCGGGGTTGAAGAGCCTAAGATGCCCAAGAGCTGGAGAAAACGGGTAATCAAATAGCAAATATTACTGTAGAATGTCTCTTAAGGAAGTTTCAAATACGAACCTGGAACACATTTTGTCTTCGTTCTCTGACCCTTTTCTGACCAGCATCTCTGGTCCTAATACGTTTCCCGGTCAATGCCTCTAAACATGACATTCTACTATTGAGGGTAAATGGTCAAGTGACATAAAAATTATCCCCTCGCACCTGTTATTTATAGATGCCCACAAATCATAGGCGGTTGAGATTGATACCCTTATCAGGGTTTAAAGTAGGCAAGTGATTGGGTCGAAATGCCTATTTTTCATACGCGGCCTATATTAGGGTTAGGGTAGCTATAGAGTGTGTGCTGACTGTAGTGGAAGTGTAATGACCACCTGGCATACTCATACATTCCACTGTAATCTGATCCCACAAGTCCCTGACAACACTTCCATTGAGGAGCATATACCTTGCTATACATTGGTACATTTGTTATCTTGCCGTGATATACCTTGCTAGTTGCTTTACATTGATACACTTGTTATCTTGCTATACATTGGTACACGTGCTATCTTGACGTGGTATACCCGAATAAGCGAATATGAGTAGGTATGATCATAGTACAGTGCTTGTTATCTCGAATACATGTCTTGGTACTGTTGCCGTACTTTGCTGTTCTAGTTGCCTTCAAACTTCCTTCGTAATACTTCCGGCAAAATGGTACCACAGGAACACGACAAAAATTAGCCTCCATTAGCCTCCATGGAGGCCGAGCGGAGGCTGAGTGGAGCCTAAGTGGAGGCTAATTTCAAAAATTAGCCTCCACGGAGGCTAGTGGAGGCATGAGGCTAATTTTTGAAAAATAGCCTCCACTATGGAGGCTATATAAGCCTCCACTAGCCTCCATTAGCCTCCACTAGCCTCCACTCAGCCTCCACTCAGCCTCCACTAGCCTCCACTCAAGAATTAGCCTCCATTAGCCTCCACAAAAATTTAAAAAGTCATTTTTGTGGAGGCTAAAAGCCTATGAGGCTAATGGAGGCCGAGTGAGCTAAGTGGAGGCTGAGTGAGCCTAAATCAATAAGCCTACAAAACACAAATTTCTTGCTGAAAATGGTGATTTATGTGTACTAATGTGAAAAACAATATATAGCTTCAAACAGACAGCTCCAACTGTCCTACACTCAGCCTCCACTAGGCTCCACTCAGCCTCCACTAGGCTCCACTCAGCCTCCACTAGGCTCCACTCCAGCCTCCACTAGGCTCCACTCAGCCTCCATAGCCTCCACTAGGCTCCACTCAGCCTCCACTAGGCTCCACTCAGGCCCCACTAGCCTCCACTAGGCTCCACTCAGCCTCCACTGGAAACCAATGCCCACCACTAGGCTCCTGTGCCTCCACTAGGATCCAATAGGCTCCACTAGCCTCCACTAGGATCCATTCAGCCTCCACTAGGCTCACTCAGCCTCCACTAGGCTCCACTCAGCCTCCACTAGCCTCCACTCCAGCCTCCACTAGGCTCCACTCAGGCCTAGCCTCCACTGGGCTCCTCAGCCTCCACTGAAATCTGGCCACCACTAGGCTCCACTAGCCTCCACTAGGATCCCAATAGGCTCCACTAGCTCACTAGGCTCCATTCAGCCTCCACTAGGCTCCACTCAGCCTCCACTAGGCTCCATTCAGCCTCCACTAGCACTCCACTCAGCCTCCACTAGGCTCCATTCAGCCTCACTGGCTCCACTCCCCAGCCTCCACTAGGCTCCACTCAGCCTCCACTTGGCTCCAGTGGCCTGGTGGAGGCTGGTGGAGCCTGGTGGAGGCCTGATGGAGGCCTGGTGAGGCTGAGTGGAGCCTGGGAGTGGGAGGCTGAGTGGAGGCTGAGTGGAGGCGTGGTGGATGGAGCTAATGGAGCTGGTGGAGAGCCTAGTGAGGCTGAGTGGAGCCAGTGGAGGCTGGTGGAGCCTAGTGGAGCCTAGTGGAGGCTGAGTGATTCTAGTGGAGGCCTAGTGGTGCCTAATACTAGACTTTGGTCTATGTTACAAAATGTACTCTTTTGTAAAAACATGACATAAATTTTAATTTTGTGGAGGCTAGCATATTATCTGTGTTTTTTCATGATTTTAGCCTCCATTTGGAGGCTATAGCCTCCACTAGCACTGTCAAAATAGCTTCCACAGAATCCAAAAAATGACTCTTTAAACCTCCGTGGAGGCTAATGGAGGCTAATTCTTGATTGGAGGCTAGTGGAGGCTAGTGGAGGCTAAACCAAAAATTTAGCCTCCATGGAGGCTGAGTGGAGGCTAATGGAGGCTAATGGAGGCTAGTGGAGGCTAATATAGCCTCCATAGTGGAGGCTATTTTTCAAAAATTAGCCTCATGCCTCCACTAGCCTCCGTGGAGGCTAATTTTTGAAATTAGCCTCCACTTAGGCTCCACTCAGGCCCCACTCAGCCTCCACTCAGCCTCCATGGAGGCTAATGGAGGCTAATGGAGGCTAATTTTTGTCGTGTTCCTGTGGTACCATTTTGCCATACTTCCAACTTTTCAAGAAAGTGACAGTATAAACTTCTCAGTATAAACTTGAATGATGAAGCCATTAGTAGCTTGGTCGATAAGTTGAGGTCGTCAACACATCACTATCAAAATACACATAACACAACTGAACCAGTGATGTAGGAAGTGGGTGGGCCAGTAGGGCCATGGCCCTACTGCGTTTCAGGCTTGTAGGGCCAAAGTATACTTTGGCCCTACTGCTTTTCAAGGCCAGAAAACAGATTTTTATAATAATTTTCGTTCTTTTTCCATGTTTCCATGTATCAACAGGGCAGTTCCCATACTTTTATCTCACCTAATTTGATTTCACTAGAATGTAACTGTAAACTTGGTTAGCAATAGAGCAATGAGAGCCTATAGTGTTTATTTAACTCATGACCTTGGGGGCTTGGGCTATCACAAGGCAATATCATCTTATTATGTCATGTCTGATGAGTGATGGTCGGAAGAAGTCTCGAATTTCTTGTTAAGATGATCGTGTGCTATATACCTACTTGTTTTCTTAAGATGAAAGTGAATAGTGATAAGGCATTTGCCGTTTGAAGTGCATATGTATTGCTAATTATGTATGTACAATGTACATAGAGGTCACGTGACATGAGTCATGAACCAATCATATCACCTGTCTGGTGTAAGCAAATTGTTTCTGCTTCAAACTTCTTCCCCGTTTTGTGTGTAAAAGTTGATTGCCAAACAGTTTATTGCTCACTATGCCGTCCTTGAAAAATTACTTTGCAAGTAAGGGATCCGTGCAAACTGAGCCCCCATCTCGGCCTAACCTCCTATCATACAAATCTTGCCTGATGAAGTTGCTGAAAGCGAAACTACAGCACCAGAATCTGACAGTGACCCATCCTGCTCCTTGGACTGCTGCAATTTAGACTCTCCAACCGCTGTTAGGCTTGCCTTTGACAGAGAACGTTCAGCACGGATACATGGCAAACGTAAACGATACTTTCAACCAGATTGGCTCAACAAGTTTCCTTGGTTGGTACTGTGCAACACTGATAATAAGGCATATTGTCAGACTTGTCGCTATGTGCAGCATGCCGATCTACAATCGACTTCGAAAAAACGGAATTGATGCCTTCACAACAAAGGGATTCTGCAACTGGAAAAAACGGAATGACTCTACTCACACAGCATAATGATTCCCAGTACCACCGAGATGCCTACATGGTTCTCCAGCAGAAACGCATTGGAGCCCCTATCAATGAGCAGATTGATACTTCTACCAAGGTAAAACCAGTACCCATTTTCTGTCTTTTCAAGTTACCTTGTAAATTGTTATTTAGGTACTGCCTACATGAAATTTGTGCCACACAGAGCACTTTATTATCAACTAAAATCACACAAATTCAATGCTTGTAATGACTTAATGATATAATATTTACATGCTGTCTTGAATTTCAGAAAGTTCACGAGGAACGTCGAAAGTGTCTGTTGGAGCAACTACGCTGTCTACGATACTTAGCTCGACAAGGTATCCCATTGAGAAATCTAAACACAGCGGAGGGAAACTTGATCCAATTGATGAGACTCTCTTCGGCTCCCGGTATGAAACGTTACCTGTGTGACAATGATTATCAATCGCCTCAGATCAATTCAGAACTGCTACAGGAAATGTATCGAACTGTAATGACTGAACTTTTAAGTCAAATTAAAGGGATGGTAAAGTTTTCAGATGCAAATTTCTAATTTTATCTTATTCCGGTAAAAATAGCTACTTCATGACCTCTAATAAGGTTCTACACGTTTGTTTGTACAAACGTGTAGAATAACTCAATTAAGGCTATCATTTTTGCTCTGAAAAGGCACATGGATGTTATGAGGTTATCATGTGAAACTCATTGGTTTTTGACATTAATGAAGTATGGATTATGGTTCCCCAGTCAATTATGGACATGCCGAATATTATTTTGTTGCATACACATTTGTGGTTCCGCCATAATGATGCAATTCATGAGCGTGATATCACAATAGATCATATTGAAAGGTGGACCCTATGCCTTCTCGGCTTGCGGTTATGTATAATCTATGATAAATTTTCCGTTACAAATCTATTAATTAGTGGTCACAGGGCGCATATTGTGGAATGAAACACATCACATACTTGTCGATATGATATTCCGGTAACATTCAGGCTAAAATAAACAAAATCTATTTTTGAGCCCAAAACTACACCATCCCTTTAATGTAGCGATGTTTTATGCAATAGTCATTGATGAAACGCGTGATGTTTCTGGGATTGAGCAGTTGTCAGTTGTTATTCGGTGGGTTTCTGATGATTACACAGTGTTTGAAGATTTAGTAGGAATGCACCAAGCTGATCAATGTGACGCAGATTCCATTGTTAAAATTTTGAAGTCAGTGCTTCAAGGTCTTGGTCTGGAAGTGGACCCATATTCGTGGACAGACTTATGATGGTGCTTCAGTGCTTCAAGGACACAAAAATGGGGTAGCGAAGCAAATACTGACCATCAACCCTAGAGCATTACCCACCCATTGTCTTAACCACAGTCTGAATCTTGTGCTACAGGAGGCAGCATCTGTAAACACCCTTGTGTCTGGGGCATTTTCTGTGGTTCAGTCTGTATGCTCAATTGTCAGAGCATCACCTAAGAGGCTTGCAATATTCAAGAACATTCAATCAGCGGCTGGAGGATCTGTTGGTGCTTCCATTAAGCCATTGTGTGAGACACGTTGGTGCTGCAGAACTTCTTCCCTCTCAAGCATCATCAGCAACTACCAGACTCTTCTCGACACCTTAGAAGCCATTTGTGATGAGGGTGGAACATCAGAAGGTGTAAAGGCTGCTCCAGGTTTGCAGGTGCTTATGGAGAAGTTCACGACGGTTTTTGGCCTGAAGATGTGCTTGTTACTGTTTAGCCCAGTAGAAGATATGGCTTGTCACTTGCAGTCAAAACAGCTCGATGCCAGCACAGTTAGAGTGATCAAGAACAGTTTGCTCAGGTACTTGAATGATCTGCGTTCAGATGAGATTTTCTCAAGCTATTTGAAGATTCAAAGAAAATGTGCTCTGACCTCTCATTGAACAACAGCCATCACTTCCTCGACGGAAACGTGCTCCCAAGAAGATGAGAGACTACTACGGATCAGTGAGCAAAGATCATGCATGTGATACAGTGGAACAGTACTACAAGACTCAGTTCTTTGAGGTTATCGATCTGCTGACAACACACATAAAGATCGGTTTGATCAGGATACCTTTGAAGTACCTAATCTCAATCGAAGATCTGGTTGTTCATGCTGCCAAAGGTGAGGATTATGTGATTGACAAAGAGCTGGAGGATCGTATCAAAGAAGATTTGAATGTTGATGGACTTAGAGGAGCTCAGATTCTATCCAAGTACATTCCAGAAGTTGATCCATCACTCAAAGATATATCATCGATTTCTACTGTGATTGACGTTATGAAGAAAGGAAAACTGTTGAAAATGTTTAGTGAACTTCATACATTACTTAAATTGTATTTAACTATCCCATTGTCTAATGCTACAGCTGAACGTAGCTTCTCTGCGTTAAAGAGAGTGAAGACTTATCTCCGTAACCGTCTTACCCAGGCCCATCTAAATCACTTTTTTGATTTTGCACTGCCATAAGAATTTGATTGACTCTATTGATCTAAATGAAGTGATGATTAACTTTGTTAAAGCAAATGAAAGAAGAATGAAATATTTGGCTTATAGTATGTTGAATCTAGTATAATTCTTAATCAATATGAATAAAATTATGTACGTATTACCATTGTATTATCATAAATAGGTACGTAAATAATCGTTAATTTGGTTGATCACACCGTTTTTTGCATAATAGGTATGTTGTTTGAAAATGAAAATTTACTGAATAAAAGTTTAGATGCAACATTGATTTTTAGTGCCTCGCCAAATTTTCTTAAGATGATCACGTGATGTAGTCACGTGACATAATGTCAGTTGTCACGTGACATGACGTCACGTGACCACTTTTGCATCAAAAGTGGCCCTACTGCCTCATGACATCTTCCTACATCGTTGAACTGAACCAACACCCAACTGATAATTGCATAATTTGATGTTTGGGAGAAAGCCCGACATTCGACCAACCTACGAATAAATTCATCAGTCAATAAGACAGACCAATCGAAAAATGAACAATGTAACAATTAATATAAAATTCAAAGGTATTCTATTCAGTTTTACTAGCACAAGATTGGGCAAAAAAGTTTAAAACCACCGCTTGGCATTGTCAAGGAACCATTGTCAAAAAGTTAGACAATTTGTTTGCCGTTTGTTATTGTTTACACTACACGAAGTTTCACTTTTCTCTTATTTTACTTTGAGTTTAGACCTTGGTGTCCATTGTACGTGTACGTAATAATGTATTTTCGGAGACATTTTTATGCTGAAGTAGTTGGTTTAATAATACTTTAAAAATGCATGTGCGTTCAACTTTTCAAAAGACCCCAGGCACGATACCCAGGTTA